>JANBOJ010000375.1:0-12610 GCA_027574685.1 Coemansia erecta | reverse complement strand
GGCGCTGCACACCCTGCACATCGCCGGGTCCGGATGCGCCCTCGCCCAGGCACTGGCCCCGAACCAGCGCGACATTGACGCCCTGCTGACATCCGGTCTGAGGCTGAAGCGCTTTATTTACAGCCACTAGGCTTAAGGTTGCACTGTTTGTAAAGTTTGCATTATAATTTTTTCCGTAGTCTAGTGAACAGTATTTCTTGTGTACAGGATTTATTCATTGCCAGAATGACTTGTAATGCTAGAGAATGGTTTAGGCGCTAAGAAGGCGTAATGGCGGCAGGCATGCGTCAGTTTATCCCCATGCCGGGGTTGTTGCGTAGTTGATTGTTAGCTGGCTGTCTAACCCGAAGCAGCGCACAAGGTTATAAACTGTTTCGTCCGGGGCTGGCGAAAACGCGCTGTTGACATATACAAACAGCGGCTCGCTGACCTTGTATCCTAGCTCCTTGCGCAGAAACATTATAAGAGCCTGGAAACGCTGTGTCGATGAGATTTTGTAGACGGACTTTTTGAGAATGGGCGCGTTGCCAATTGACTTGAAGCGGACAACAATCTTGTTGGGCTGCTTGCCAGTTACTGCTGCCGAGCCCGCTGCCGATGTCGGCGCTGGACTGCTCGTTGCTGATTCGCTCATGACTCTCTAACTGTGAACTTTAGCAGAAAAACCTCGGGGATTGAAGTAACAAATTATATATAATATCAAGTTTTAAGATACAATGTAATTGACAAACGAATACGTGTCATGCTTGGGCCATTTAAGTTGACACAGATTAACATATCATTATTTGGGATATACCACGTGAACCTAACAGGAAAGAAAAGGCTGAAAACATGTTTACAAACGGCTAAGATCGCCTGCAGGAATCTGGTTTGACTGCTCGCAAATCAGTTTGAGCTCAAGCAGGGTCTGGCGCAGAGTTGCCTCAAACTGCTCAACATCAGTTCCGTTTCCAGCCTGCATTGTCTTGCCTTCGGTTCCAAACTTGATGCGTTTGGGCTCGATGATGTAGTTGACTCCGTACCCGCGCTCGGCAGCCACGCATCCAAAGCCCGTATGTGTCAGGTAGTACGCCGGGAAAAGCCCCGACGTCGATAACTGGAAATTTGTCGACTTGGCGAGAATTGGGTCATTGAAAAAGTTTTCGATGACCTCCTTCTCCTGCTCAGATATAGGCTGCTCTGCGGGAAGCGGTTCAAGACGGTGGTATGCCATGCGGAGGCCGAGAATATGCCTGTCAATTCCGTTGCCCATAGATGCGTCTCTCAGCAGCATCTGGTGCTTCTTGGAGGCGCGAACCAGGGCTTCGTACTTGTCAATAGAGCTGGATGCACGGTCGCACATGATGCGCATAAAATCTGCCGATTCAGAGGACAGCGAACGCACAGTTTCGGTTCGTCCGTGCAGAAACTGACGTGTGCTGGCAGTCTCGTACACCGATGCAAATGTGCCGTGAATACGGTAGTACGTTAGCTGCAGGGCAAGCTGGGCGTAGGCGTCAGGGCTGACCTTGGCCACCCGCTTGATCCAGTTGGATCCATAATTTTCGAACCTGATCTGCCGACTAGCGCTGTCATGAGCCGCTTGCTCGACTTCTTTCTCCGCCTCCTTGATTAACCCGCGCACTGTAGAATCCACGTCAACAAACCTCAACCGCTGGACCCGTGCATAGTAGTTGCGCGTATGCGCGCTGACAGTCTGGGGATCGATATGATCCTGTGCCGCAGCTTCAGATACGTGCTCAATCATATATGCGGGAATCAGCGCGTCGCACGGCGAGTGCTCGCCAAGGTAGCCAGAGACACCATTGCGGTCAAATATGAATGTCGCACATTTGTCGTACCATCTGTTGTGACCTGGACGCGTACCATGGCACTTCATAGACTGCTGATGTGCGTTGATCGAGTCGAGTGGGTCGCTGTATGTAGTGTCAAGTGACACGGCAAACAACGACTCCTGGATGGCCACCAGTGTTGCATGATTGGCCGGCTGCTTTTCCAGCCGCTCGTATGCGGTGGCCCACCGGTCGCGATGTCCAGCTGTCAGCACTGTAATTGCTGGGTCCAGCTCTCCAATACGGCGACGCTCAGCAACATCGGCTGTGATGGCGCGCAGCTCGTCTTCAAGATCGCCGTCAGGCTTTCGGTGGCCGGCACTATCGTAGACCTCAACGCTGTAGATCTGGTCTTCCGCAATCACAATAACGGTGCGCGATTCCAGAGTCTTGCTGTCCTGACGCAGCTCGTCGCAGCCAGGGCGAGGGATGCGTGTCATTCCAAATATGCAACTATACTGGTGCATGCATAGAGGGCCAGCCTTGGTCATGCCAATTGGTATGCGACCTTCGAACACTTGCTCCTTGTAATCAAGCGTTTTCTGGATATACTTGACAGCACGTCGCAGCTGGAACTCGCTGTAGGTACCACTGTCCCAGATACGGCCCTTGGTGTAGTTGGGATTTTGTGGAAGAAGTGACTCGGGTGCCAGCGCCAGGCCGTACGCGTTTGGATCGCTGGCAAACGAAATCCAGTAGTTCGAGTTGATACACAGGCCCTCTCTCCAGGAAAGGTAGGCTAGCTCAAACCACCATTTTTCGAGCCAGCTGTTTGTCTGGGTCTTCTCGTAGCTGATGAGCCGCTGCTGAAGCCGGTCGGCAACCTTGGCAAAGCTCGCTGCTCGCTTGTTGGTCTCGGCCAATGCAGCAAGATCCGAGTCTGCGACGGGCACAATCGACTCAAGGTACTTGCTGATGGTTTGCTTCAGCGGCGGTATCGGAAGGCGCGGCAGCTTGCTCTGTTGAGACATCGTGTGCGGCTGCTGTACTTGCTGCTGCGGTGTGGTCGGCATCATGAAACGAGATAGCAGATAGAGATAGCAGTAGCTGGGTAAAAAAAATACGAGGGTGTTGTAGAGATGTTTCAAGAAAAGTGAATCGGAAACTAAAACATGGGAGAAAAGCGAAAAGTGGTGTGTGTGCCAATGAAGGGCACACAGGATTTATAGGCGCAGCTTCGACAATGGTGCTTTATGCATCTAAATCGCAGCCTCGACCTATTCACACATCTTTCACATGCTCCTGCTCGCCAAATTGAGAATTTTAATGGCCCGAGCAGAAGCGGCCAGCTATTGCGCCGAAAAAAAGCAGGTGATCATCTGTCGCCGCATTCAGGCAATTTACTGCCGTGACATGTGGATCTGTGCGTTCTACAGAGTTGCAGAACCCACTTTACGCACCCGTATCGTTTTCCCCTTTGTTCACACGCACACATACAAGGACCAGATTCACATGCTAGCATCAGTTAGATTACCCAGGTCTTTTTCTTACCGGACGGTTACTTTGTCTTAAAACTGTGTTGCAAGTTGTAGGCACGCTTGGCTTGGATAGCAAACAAAAAAATCGTAATGACACAAAATGACATTAATATTTCGCCGTATGCGAAATTGCATGTTAGATCTAACCTAATGTATCATGCTTTCTCTATTAAGAAAGCAAAGAGTCGTATGACCTATGTTATGTTCTCCTCACTGCCCTTGTTCGCATGGGTCTCGACCATTCTTGTGCGCAGAGGGATGTGCTTGATGAATAGCGACAAGACCAGAACAAGCGCAGCAAAAGGTATTGTGCCGTAGAAGACATAATGCAGCGACTTGACGTAGGCGGCAATGATGCTGGCTCTCAGCGCAGCAGGTACACCGTCGGTATATATTAGTGACTGATTGTTGGCGCTGGCCAGAATAAGCTCAGCATACTCGGGAAACTGGCGCACAATGTCTCCCAAGCTTGAGCTCAGTGTGTTTGTGTAGATAGTCTGCAACACGGCCAGTCCGATGCTTCCTCCTAGAGAGCGAATTGCAACAAACAGTGTCGTTCCAACAGCCATGTCGCGGCCTTCGATGGACGTCTGTAGTGTTAGCTGCATGGGTTGCAGCGTGAAGCCCATGCCTAGACCAGCCGGGATCAAGATCCCGATGCTCTTTCCAGTAGTCGTATTTTCGTCGAGAAGCCTGAATAACGCAACACCTGCTGTCATGATGACGCCGCCGAACCACTGGAGCTCGCGATAGCGCCCTGTTTTGTCCATGATAAATCCAGTCATAATCGAAAAGATTGGGACAGGCAAGATAAGAGGCAGCAGGTGCAACCCAGCTGTAATAGGCGTGCTGTTCATAACAACGCTAAAGAAGATGGGGACATAGAAGATTGGACTAAACATTGTCGCACCGGTAAAAATCTGCTGCATCAGCGAAATGCCAACATTGCTGTTTTTGAACAGGCGCAAAGGCATTATCGGCTCAGCTGGAATCTTCCACTCGATTAGAACAAATATCCCAACGGTGATAATGCCAAACACTAGCAAACATATCACAACAGGCGAGCTCCACGGGTGCGACTCGCCGCCAAAGCTCAGGGCAAGCAAAAGCATCACGATTCCTCCTACCAGGACCACTATTCCAAGAAAGTCGACACGCTTGAGCTTTTCGGTCAGCGATCCTTGTGGCCGAGGCAGTCTCAAAAACAGAATAACAAAAATGCCTCCCAGACCGCCGACTGGAAGAGAGAAATAGAATACCCACGGCCAACCACCTTTGGACTGAGTAAATACGCCGCCAAACAGCGGTCCTAGCACCGACGAAGCCGCCCAGATGGCTACAAACACGCTGGTTATTTTGCCGCGTTCGCGCTCGATGCTGATATCTGAAATAATAACCATGGACAATGCAAGCAGCGAGCTGGCACCAAGACCCTGGACCACACGGCCGCCAATCAGCATACCCATGCTTGTTGACGCTCCGCAGATAGCCGAGCCTGCTAAAAACACAGACAGACCGGCTATTAGTGTCTCAATGCGTCCAAAAATGTCAGATAGTCGTCCATACAAAGGCTGCATGGCTGTAGATGCCAACAGAAAGCTGGTTGATATCCAGCTAACCGAGCCAAGTGCGTTGAACTGCTTGGCAATTGTCGGTAGCGACCCAGCGACAATTGTCTGGTCAAGGCTAGCAATAAACTCTACCAAGCCAAGTGCAGTCATGGTAAGGATTGCGCGCTGTAGAGACATGGACGACAGTATCGACTTTTCTGTGCAAAGGTTCCTTTCGTCTCTGTTTGATGAGTCGCTGGCTGCTACTGTGTTGATTTTGACACTGCTGCTAGAATCTGCTGTTGATGTCTCAACCATGTCTTCTTGCTTTGAAATACTGTCCATGGCTGCGATATTATTGCAGTCAGGTACTGAAACCTCATTAGATGAGCTTTTGACGACGTGGTCCGGTGTTGTCACTGTCATGTGTATATAATCTTTGAAAGGAAATAAGACAATTGAAAAGTATAGGCTTGGGCATCAAA
Source organism: Coemansia erecta (assembly GCA_027574685.1). Classification (NCBI taxonomy): domain Eukaryota; kingdom Fungi; phylum Kickxellomycota; class Kickxellomycetes; order Kickxellales; family Kickxellaceae; genus Coemansia; species Coemansia erecta. The sequence goes on along the minus strand of JANBOJ010000375.1, from coordinate 7,265 downwards.
CCTATGTGGGGATGGGACGAATAAAAGTTTTGTGCATTTTTGGCTGCTATCTTTCTCTTGAACTGCTTGAAAAACTTTCTCATCATAACAATGGCCTTCTTCGGATCTCTTACAATATCCTGAAATTGTAGTACGACAAATGTATCCTTTATCCTTCCAGCGACTGTACACGGTTCTACAAAGAGGTTGTCAATTCTAGATAACACGGAATGTGACAATTCCCCCAACAACTTTTATAAGGAAATACCACGAGAGAAAACATTGCGGAAGCTGAAAAGCCAACATTGTGAGCAGAGAAAGGATTCGCATACATCCACGCACAGATCATCGCTGCCAATATTGCCATTTGTAAAATAAAAATATGCATACCGTGCCACCTGGAGACTCGCAACGGCTTTTTTCGGGGACTTTGAAAAGATGTAAGTGCAAGGATTTGCTCCTTGTCGCCCTATACGGAAGGCTCGGCTACCTATTTGCAGAAATGTGCAAATAGAAGCATTTCGAAGCGGTACAAAACAGCAGATCGTGAAAAATAGGGACAGAAAAGTCCACGTGTAAATCGGATACATATAGGAGTCTTCTTTCGTAAGAACACATTATATGCTGCTCTCATTCAATTAAAGGGATTGTAGATCCCTGTTTACAATTATTTATGACCATTATAGCAACAAAAGTGGAGTTTGAAACACAAAATTTGCCACTTATTTGTCCATGGCCAATCGTCATAATTTCCATTTGGAGAGGCTGTCAAAGTGTGTATTTTGAATCCGCTTTCCGCCAGACTGGATAATTCCCTTTTATTGTCTAATTTGACAGCCAAAGAGGTTCTCTGGACCCTATAATCTTTTTAAATTTCATTCATTTAGATGCTGCTTCCAAGAGGCGTTTTTTGTTCGAAAGAAGCTCTCCTCCAATATCCACAACATTGCCTCTAAAAGATAAAAAGTAGCCCGAATACTGTCCCCAAAACACTAGCGACTATCTAAACACACTTCTCTTTTATAATCCAGCGCCTATTTTAGTTTGAATAATTAGTAATGCTCAAGTCTTTTATTGTTCCTAGCTCCGAGGTTCCTGGCTACTCGTCTATCTATCGCCATCCAGAATACAAGGATGGAACACACAAAGACAAATACGCCGACATCACGACTCTCTACGAGCTTTTCAAGGCTCAGGTTAAAAACCATCCCAAGGCACACTTCCTTGGCTCTCGCGTCTTCTGCCCTGAGACAGATTCATTTGGGGAATTCGAATGGCTCACCACAACCGACGTCGATGAGATGGTCAACGATTTTGGCTCGGGTCTCGACCAGCTTTTTGCCACCTATGCGCCCGATGTGGTCAAGACTACTGGTCAGCAGCCGCTTGGGATATTTTCAATCAATCGCCCTGAATGGATGTTGGCTGAGCTGGCCGCATTCCGGTCGCGCAGATATAGCGTGGGTGTTTTGGATGTAGCTGGTGTTGAGGCTTCCGAGTTTTACATTTGTACTTCTGAGCTCAAGGTTATCGTCTGCTCGATGGATAAGATTCCGCGCATTCTTGAGCGTATTGCGCATACGCCTGAGCTTAAAGTGGTTATATCGATGGACCGACTTAACTGCACCAAGTCGACATCAGCTACACAGGCTTTCAGCGCCGATACATCTAAAGCCCTTGTATCCAAGGCTACGTCCTTGGGTATTGTGCTTACAGATATTGATCAGGTTATCGAGATGGGCCGTGCCAAACCGACTGAGCCTACGCCACCGAAACCAACGGACTACTGCACACTCCTCTTTTCATCGGGAACAACCGGCGCGCAGAAAGGTATTTTGACAACACACGACGCATTCGCTTACTCGTGTCGTTCAAGTCACCTTAGCTTGATGCAGCGCAACACTACCTACCTGTCGTACATGTCGCTTGCATATATATTCGACCGATTCATTATCTATATGCTTATGCACGACATTGTCCACATTGGCTTCTCCAGTGGTGACAAGGCTCTTATTATGGAGGACATGCAATCTCTACGTCCGGACGTCATTGCTGCTATTCCGATTTTCCTCAACCATATCTATAATAGCGTTGCAACGGCAACTGTAAAGGCTAAAGGTGCGGTTGGCTATTTGTCGCGTCTTGGGTACAAGTTCAAGGCTAAGCGTATCAGCTCTGGACGCGGGTTCAAGCACGCCTTCTGGGACAAACTTATCTTTAGCAAGGTTGCAAAGCTGTTTGGTGGCAATATTCGCCTTGTCATTTCAGCAGCTATGCCCCTCGAGTCTGATGTTCATAACTTCTTCCGTGCTGCGTTGTCGTGCAATGTTATTCAGGGATACGGTCAATCCGAAACCATGGCCAGCGGCACGGCCCAGAGAACTGATGACATCTCAGTTAGCAACATAGGTATTCCTATGCCCGGTATTGACATCCGTCTGCGCAGCATCACCGAGATGGGCTACAATGCTTGTGACTTTCCGTGCCCACGAGGCGAGATGATGGTTCGCAGCAAAGCTATCTTCTCCAATTATTACAATGAGCCCGAGAAAACGGCAGAAGCCATGGATGGCGAGTGGCTGGCTACTGGTGATATTACCCAGTTTAACCCGGATGGCTCGCTAACAGTTATCGACCGCATCAAGAACGTCATACGCACAGCAGACATTGACGTTGAACCAGCGAATATTGAGATGGCGTACAAGAAGCACAAGCTAGTCGACTCCATCTTTGTCCACGGCTCTATGCGTGCATTTGAGCTAATAGCCATTGTGGTTCCTAAACCGGAAACGTTTGTTCCTTGGGCCCAAGCGCTTATTGGTGACTCTGGTGCCACCCTTGCCGAATTGTGCAATAACAAGAAGGTCATCGTTGAAATGGTTACCGCACTTAGAGCACATGGCTTAAAGGAAAAGGTACCAGCGCCAGCACTGATTGGAGCAGTCCATATGGAACCTTTGCCGTTTGAAAAGGTTGACTGCAACTTTTTTACTACATCGCTAAAAACCCGTCGATACCTGGTCATCAAGCACTACAACGCCATCTTTGAAGATCTCTACAAGAGTCTACCCAGCACAACAGACGCAAACGTTAGCACTCTGAAGAGCACGTAACGATTTAGCAACTATACTTTTATAATATAATGATCTTTAAATACAATCCTATGATACGTACGTATAGTCGAATGTGGCTCCGAGCAGCAAAGATTGCTTGCTGAAATGATGTTACAACATGAGCTAAGAAAAAAAGTATGGTGATCGCCCCCATAAGCCAAGTGTATATCTGCTTAATAAGAGACTCTGTAAAAAATTGCTTTCTTTTAAACATTCATTTCTCAAATGAAAAAATTTCATTACGCTACACACAATTTCTGTCATATTTATATTCTTTTCAATCTATTCATGTCTGCAGCAGATAGCCAGGTTGAATCCGATCAAGCACGTATGCCGGCAGACTGTGAACAGTGCCACCTACAGCCTTTCAAATACAGATGCCCTGGATGTATGGTGCGGACGTGCTCTCTTGAATGTTCAAAAAAGCACAAAGCAGACACGGGATGTAGTGGGAAGCGCGACAAGACAAAGTTTGTCAAGCGAGCTGAATACGACGACAACACGCTGATGAGCGACTATGGTTTTTTGCTGGATATGGCCCGCGACCATAGCAATCTCGCTCACGAAGCCGAGTCGTTGGGTGTCAAAGCACTTGCCCGAATCTCTCAAAACAAACATCTGCCTTTACCGTCCAAAGACAGCAGTACAAGCGCTGATCCTCCGAAAGTTGTCCCTAGCAGGGCACAGAAGAATATTTACGCTCGTGCCAAGGGACAGCGGCAGGTCCAAATCAAATATATGAGCCCAGGAATCAAGCGTAGCAAGCTTAACAAAACTGTTTGGTCGTCTAAATGGTCGCGTCTTGTGTGGACTATAGAAATTGTTGTTCCCGAACTCGAGCCTGGGCCATCACGTTGGTTTGAAAATGGATTTCACGACGTATGTCGTCTAGGGGACCTGTGGACGCGGCTCTTGGAATTTTCGCCATCGCGGTCATCGATTACCGAAGATTATTGCGAGGAGCAACAAAGGAAACGCGCAAGGACGGATAGTGCTGTCAGGATTCAGCTACCTTCCGATGGCGACACAGATCACCCGTTTCGCTCAGAGATAAGTTTAGAGATGCTCAACAACCTCAAACAGAAATTCGATGGGATTTCTATAACAGATCTTGTGTGGCTTATTCGTATTCAGGATACACCGGCCAACAAGCCTGCATTTTGCAAGATTGATGCCACACAGCCACTATTCACGCAGCTACGTCAGCAAACAGTACTTGAGTTTCCGACAATCTACGTATACACGCAAGCCCCAACAAAGCTCAATGGTCATGATGTTTCTATCCACGAAAGCAGCACGGCTAATGACGACGTGCCTTTGCAAGCCACGGATAAGGATGCTGCGGGGGATAATGGAGATGAGCCATCGTCGACTTTAACAGATACCAAGGAATAGGGGCTAGAATATTATATATATAATGCATAAATAGAGTTTTTCCTGTCATTCGGTCTGGCAACATTTGTAAATGGCATTGACCAGACATTATTGAATTCTTGGGTGTATTTTGGTCTTGTCCTGTTAAATGGCAACCAAACTGAAAATTTCTGGAACTAGTGCATAGATCAATGGTCGATTAACTACAAGATGTATGGCTACATATTCAATACTTTTACGCGGCAATAATTAATGAGTATGGCTTGTTTCTAGGACGATATTTGGAGAAATTGCAGTCTAGAGATATACGATATTTCTGGTTTAATAATATGAATTTGCATGACAAAGATAATTGAGATATATATATATATATATATATACTCAGCAAAGAAACAGACGCATATTAGACTTCTGAAAACGCTTAAATACTTACTATATAATTTAACTAAATGAAAGCTATTAATTTTGCAGTCATTTTTGCAATAGGTGTTGCAACCGCACACCCTCTCGTAGCCAAACGAGGATTCCGTCAGCACTTGCCTGCTCCTATCCCAATTGCTCCCGAGGACTTTATAGTAATGTCTGATAGTTCTGATCTCATTTCATATGCAGTCCTGCTACCATAGACCACAACAATTTGCGTATATCATATTTGCAGACCGTAGAGAAAACATAATTCATAAATAACGTAATCTTAAATAAAGTTGTTTCAATAACCTATCGATTTGCTGTTTGTAGACATTCAGTCTTTGAAAAATGTCACTTGATATTGTCAGTGGAAAGTCATATGAACTGAAAGCGACTTGTCTGGTGTGTATTTTTTTAAAGTATGGTGAATTGGCCATATCAGGTGTGGAAATAATGGTGTTCACAGCAACAACGTTTATGCATAAATATGTGTGTATTTAGAAAGAACACAAGTGCTGCAAGGTGTGCATGCTTCCAAAAAATGGTTTGACCGCAGCTTCAATGGAAAATACAAAACAGGGAAAATAAATGTCACAGCTATTCTCATGTGGCCAAGAACAGCTGCTGCATACAATTTTTTTTTTACAGTATTGCTTTCGAACAGCGATAAACAATCAACGCCCCTCTCATTTGTTTCTCCCTGCTGCTGGATGACTGCTCACGCCAGGTCTCATTTAATTTCCTTCTTTAAAACCACAAGTGTCCACCCGGTCATTCAGAGACAAAGGAATAAAAAAAATTCTTTTATATAAAAGGTGTGGAATTCTTAGGCATTGACCTGCGTTTCGCGTTTGGAGATGCCTCTACAAAGACTTCAAAAGCGCCTTTCATTAAAAAATTAACCTTTTCAGCACCGGCTTCTGCATTGTTCATTGCACATTGTTCATTGTCTTCAAATCTTTCTTCGTTTTTATTTTTTATTCTAGCGACTGTCCCCATTTACAGCCTACTCTTAACGCTCGGCCCAACATATTTTATTTCGGTTTCCCTCTTTCTTTTCTCGTCTCAGCTACTCGTCCCGGCATTATTGGTCTATATATTATTATATCTCATTAATATCATGTCGGGTCATCCTGTGTTTCATCGTAATGGCCCGGTTAACAGCAGTGCAATTGCGGAGATATCGTCTTGGGAGGGCGAACACAAAATGAATCCGCTCAGTATGTTTCTCAAAGCACTAAAGGCACCGCCAGTGGATGATGTCCCAATTGAAAAGTACGCCAAGCGTATTAACAGCTCTAATAGTGCTGGGCAGCTATCACACGCGTCGCATCACTCGAGCTATCACGATACATATGATCTGGTCCGCGCATATCTAGAAACAAACCGAGGTGCAGATGGGTCGGATGATCAACGTCAGCAGTTCCACCAGATGATCCGTGATCTGCTTAGCTCCAGAGAATGTCTCGACATTGCAGCTTTGGCGTTTTTATCTACCCTGGATGGGCAGCTTCTGACACCCGATATGCACGACCATATTAGCAAAATTATTAAAAGCCGTATGACAAGTCCTAGATACTACGAGAATGACAAACGCCTGGACGACGTATATAAGAAGTTCGTGTCTGATACATACCACCACAAGCGGCACCCGAAAAGCGACGCAGTAAGTGTTCTGGATGTCGAGCGCTTTGCACACAAATGGCTTTCGCAAAGCAGACACAGTCGTCCTGCATTCGCCTTCCACTGGTGCATTACCAACTTAGATCAGGTGAGCAACGATGTGCTGAGCGAGACGTTTGAAATTCACGGAATCAAGTGTAGACTGCGCTTCCGCAAAGGATACGCGCTGTCAAACGGAGAGACTTGGACAAGCATGTGGCTTCACAATGTCAGCACGGGATCAAAAGTAGTCACATCGAAATTTGCACTGGTGATCTCAAATACCGCATACCCGACCATCAATTTTGTCGAGGCAATAAGACCGACGTCTGGAATTCGTCCGTCACAAGGGCTGGGCGTGAAGCTGTTTGTAAAAGTCAGCGACCTAATCAAGTGCATCAACGGCGATCCCCATCCAGTCATTCAGTACAATGGCGTTCGTCTAAGCGTAGTGCACTACTAACTGCAATATACATATAGAATTTTAGAATACAAATAAAGATGCGTGCACGAAAAATGGAATCATTAACTATTGTGAAAAAGTACATACACAAACATTTTGAAATAAAAAAATTACGGTGGAAGCTTCTCAAAAGCTAGAAGTTCTCAACAATCAACCGCTTCAGCCTCAGACCGGATGTCAGCAGGGCGTCAATGTCGCGCTGGTTCGGGGCCAGTGCCTGGGCGAGGGCGCATCCGGACCCGGCGATGTGCAGGGTGTGCAGCGCC
>JANBOJ010000374.1:0-13006 GCA_027574685.1 Coemansia erecta | reverse complement strand
CTTCCACTAGCAGTATGGCAGCAACCACCGAACCCACCGTCAGCGCCCAGGACGTTGCCGCGTCCGCCGATGCGACCAAGAAGAAGACCAAGAAGGCCTTTGCCGACAACATCAAGTACGCCGGCATCGAGAGCGTGATGCCGGTCAAGCTCAAGACCTCGAACGCAAAGGGCCGCTTCATCGCCGCCGCCAAGGACATCCCGGCCGGAACCATCGTCTCGATCGAGAAGGCGTCCGCGTCGGTCGTCCGCAACCAGTCGTTCTCAAACATCTGCCACCACTGCTTCAAGCCGGCGAAGCTGAAGCAGATGACGCGCCCCCGGGTCGATGCCCAGGGCAACCAGATCCCCAACCAGGTCGAGAAGTTCAACGTGCCCACGCACTCGTGCGCCAAGTGCAAGATGGCCGCGTACTGCTCGGAGGCCTGCCAGAAGGAGCACGCTGCCGAGCACGACATCCAGTGCCCGGCTTTGGCGCAGGTCAACAGCCTGGCCACGGCCAACAAGGTGATGCCCGAGAACCTGCGTGCCGTCCTGGCCCTCATCGGCCGCCGTGCCGCCGAGAAGGCTGCCAACAGAGACTCGGCTCCCGACTTTGCCAGCTCGATCAGCTCTGTCAAGCCGACGCCCTTTGGCTGCGTCCTGGACATGAACCCCAACCGCCACTTCACCGACCGCGAGAAGCTCAAGGACGCCGAGAACGCCCTGAAGGACCTGATCGCCCTTGTCCCCGAGCACGCCCGCGTGACGCTGTCCGAGGCCGTCGAGCTCTACTGCATCTTCTACAGCAACCAGCACAACATCTCGGTCAACAACCAGCAGGTGCTCGCGCTGTTCCCGGTCACCTCGCTGTACTTCAACCACAGCTGCATCCCCAACTGCGTCTACGTTGGCGAGGTCGACGGTGTCATCTGCGTCCGCACGATGACCGACGTGCCGGCCGACACCGAGCTGACCATCTCGTATGTCGAGATCTGCCAGCCGCGCGAGCAGCGCCGTCGCGACCTGCTGCTGACCAGACACTTCTGGTGCAAGTGCCGGAGATGTTCGACGCTGCTGTCCAAGTCGGTCGACAGATTCATGGACGGCATCCAGTGCACTGAGTGCCAGAATGGCGTGATGATCTTTGAGGAGACCAAGGAGGTCCAGGACATCAACGAGCTGATGACCGACGTTGCTGCGCTCGACCAGGAGATCCAGGGCAAGTTTGCCCAGTGCGAGTCGTGCCCCGCTCAGATCGAGGTCACCAAGCTGGTCGACGTGCTCAAGGCGGCAATCACCGACTACGGAGCCGCCCACCAGACGCTGCAGACGGGCGACTTCAACCGGGGCCGTCTGATGCTCGAAAAGTTCATCAAGGACTACGAGTCCACGCACATCCTCAACCCCTACAACGCCTACCTGGTCAACACCTACACGACGCTGATGAACGTGTGCACGCAGATGCAGGACCTTGACCGCGCCATCCGCTACAACTCCGTGGTTGTCCAGCGCATGGAGGGCATCGAGGGCGCCGTGCCCACCAACTACCCGCGTCTGGTCGAGTACCACTTTACGCTCGGCGACATGTGCCTGAAGCAGGCCAAGAAGAAGGCGTCCAACCGCACGCCACTCGGCCGCAACACCACGCGCAAGTACCTGTCCGAGGCCAAGTCGTCGCTCGAGAAGGCGTACGAGGGACGGAAGGTTGTCTTTGGCGAGAACTCGCCGAGCACGCAGGCTGCCAAGCGTCTGTTTGAGGAGTCCAAGAGGGAGTACAATGCGTACACCAAGTCCCTTGAGAAGAAGAAGAAGAAGCCCGCGGCTCCTGCTCCCGCCGCCCCGGCTGCCCAGCCCACATCCCCGGCTGCTGCTGCTCCGGCACCTGCTGCTGCCCAGTCTCAGGAGGAGACGTCGGCGTCTGCCTAAAGTCACGCAGGCTTGTCTTTATTACATGTGCGTGTTGCGTATGTTGTCGAGTTTTATAATGACCATTTTCTCTCTTCAGACACTGCATCCATCCTCCAGTACCACCTCCTTTTTTACTTTTATTCCTCTGTTTCCTTTCGAGACGCCCTGCCAAGGATGTTTCATACAAAATTGAGATTTATTCTTTCCTTACAGTATTGGGCGTTAATGTTACAGGACACAAACCAAATCAAAGATGTTATTAGACGAATTCTTAGGAAGTGCTACATGCCGCAGATGCTTCTATTTAGCGATCTCCTTTGCAAAGGGGTGTCATACATGTTCTACAGAATATACCAACATTCAAAACGCTGCCCCATCGCATTGAAATGTTCGCACTTTCTAGCTCCAGCTGTAGTATATTCTACACAGAGAGATTATCCAGTTTGAAAGATCGCTCTTACTATAAGCGGTAGTTTCCCAAGTTTTTGTCTATTTTCTTTGTGGGCTTTGCGTTTTGGCGATTTCCAGAAATATTTCCAGTTTCTCGAAAGAACAAATACCTTTCTTTTTTGTCACAGCTGCTGCGGCGGTCGTGCTGACCATAAATGCGCTGTTTACAACATTCTTTCCTGCATTATAGGCTTATATAAAGCCTGGTCTGCTGCTTTCTAAACATTTTATTCCATCCTCAAATAATTACTCCATATTTTCTTTTACCCCTCTCGACATCTTACCGCCAGTACCAAGAATGGGGATTCCGTTTATTGTTGTCAATAACAATGGCAGCAGCGACCGCCCAGCGTACAACTCTGCGCTTGACAGGGCTATCGATAGGATAACAGACAATTCTATGAGCAACTTTCCCAAGGTGCACGCATCCTATGCGACGGCTATCGCGATCAGTGGTGTCGTTGTACTGTTCCTTTTTGCAGCATTTATTTTCAAGCGCTCTGTTGCTGGTCGCTTCTCCCTTGGAATCATCTGCCTAATGAATCTCTTCTACTGTCTGCACTGCGTGTTGACAATGTACGTCTTTTCGTTTTCCCTGGCTATCTGTTCTACTAGAAACTTTTTTGCCAGCTTCTTCGAATACGCCGCCATCTATCTGTCCACCTCGATTATAGTCAATCTCCAGATTACGTTCCTGCGCGACACGACCAAGCCTCTTGCCAGCTATCTCAAATACCTGTTAGTTATTATTCCAATCCTCGTCTCGGCCCTACATCAAGCGCCTCAGCACATTTATGCAGCTGTCAAATATGGTCTGTGCTCTTCTGTAATCCGCTCAGAACCAGAATCTGCTGGATACGTCCTGTATGGCGTATTTGCTGTAATCTTTATTCCAGGCGTTTGTATTGTTTACAACGCCATTGCTTCGGCCTGGACCGTCTCTCTACTGGTAAAAAGAAGACGGATTATCAATCGCACAATTGGCGCGTTCCTTGCAAGCAAAGGTGAAAGCCAGCAGGTGACTATCGATACGCTGAAGGAGATTGCATGGCTCCAGTCAGTAAGCAAGGTTTACAGCAGCGCAATTCGCATTGCTCTATTCTCTCTAGCTCCGCTTATCTGGCTTGTTCTCCGCTGCGCTGAGCTTGGTCTAAAGAACACTATCCCAAGAAAAGTTTCAGACGTCTCGACACTTGAATCAGGGTATTACGTAGGGATGGCTACTATGCCCATTCTTGTTCTTGCTTCGCTGATTTTGTTCCTGTTCGACCCCGTGTTTGGCCAGCTATTCTCAAGAGCCAGTAGCTCGAATACTGACCAGATAGAGCGCCTTGCTGCAGACATCAAGAGCTCCGGACACGCAGTGACGCAATCCACAACAGAACTCCTAAAAACTGACTCCTTGCATCCCATTTCAATGGAGAAAGGTGGTCTGCTTTCAAACGTTGCCGAAGAGCTCAAGTTTGATTCAGCTGTCTGCTACGTGCGAACCATCGAAGACATCAATCCTTTCCTTAGAAAGCTGTAGATGATTATTTTGATACCATTTTCTTGTAAGCGCCACTAGGTGTCTATTCCATGTGTTAGATTAAATCTAGTATTCAATGCGACAAATGCGAACCAGCAAAGTGTTTTTATAAAATGGAATTGCTTTGCCTGCGCCCTTTGATTCGCTTTTAAAAAAAACTACACCAAAGGGTTATACCCTTTTGCAAACGACAAAAAAGCTCGACATTTTTTTAAATAAAGAAAATACGAAATTTCTACACTTTGCTAAAAGAAGTTTAAAGAAAGGAGAAAAAATTGAACAAACATCAACTGAACTTGTATAAATGAGAGCAGCCAGTTTCTTGGATATATTTTTCCACCTCTCCATTTCGCATTTCCACAATAATTATTTGTTCGTCGTCATTTATATCCGTATATTATATTAGTTTTTATTAATCAGTAATGGACGTCCCTCTTATAACTACAACCAGCATAGATGACAGCAGCATCTCCACTTCGGAAAGCACCGTTCCGACCATCGGCACGTCTGATATGAGTCTTTTTGAGATTGCCATGAAGTATCTGAGCAATGTCGACAAGCTCAAGGATGCCAACATTAGCGGAATTGCTCTCAGCGGCTTCATTGTTGTGTTTCTGCTTATTGCATTCATTTTCCGCTCCTCGGTTGCCAACCGCGTTTCACTCCGTCTCATCTGGCTTGCCAGTCTGTTCTACTGCCTGGACACTATTATTATTACATTCACTCCCCTTACCAACTTCTCTGCCTGCATTGCCAGCACCTTCTTTGCCAACTTTTTTGAGTTTGCTGGTATATATCTGACCGCGTCAATTGTAATGAATCTGCAGCTCAAGTTCCTGCGCAGCTCAACCAGACCGCTTTCCAAGTATGCCTCGTTCCTCTACTTCTTTGTTCCTCTGCTGATTGCAACTCTGCATCTGGTGCCCCAGTACATCTACTCGGCAGCCAAGGGAATGTGCACCTTTGCTGATGCATACCAGCCGGAGACTACAAAGTATGTCGTCTACAACGTGTTTGCAGTTATCATCATTCCTGGCATTTTCATCATGTACAGCGCATTAACCTCGTTTACTATCATTATTGCACTGATCAGACGGAGAAGAGCCGTATCCAGCGCAATCAAGGTTTCGCTCAGCAAGGTGAGCGAGCAGCAAACCGATCCGGTTGTTCTCAAGGAGATTGTTCAGCTGCACGCCATTCGCAGTGTCTACAGTGGTGCTATCCGCATTGCCCTCTATCCGTTTGCGCCTCTTGTATGGCTTGCTCTTCGCTGCGCCGAGCTTGGTCTGAAGAACAACGTTCCAGAGACCTCGTCAGATGCCAACAGGCTTCTTTCTGGTACCTATGTTGGAACTGTTGTCATGCCCGTGTTTATCTTTGCCGGATTTGTTCTTTTCCTGTTTGACCCCATTTTCTGTCAGCTGTTCTCAAAGAACAAGAATGCCGACAGCGTTCAGATCGAGAAACTTGCTTCTGGTACTGGCGCAGTTGGAAACATTGACGAGGTTGCAGCAGCCGAGACCAACGAGGCCCATGCCGATCTTGTTGCCAGTCTCAAGATTGACTCTGTGACCGCGTACGTAAAGGACCACAACGACGCCAAGGAGTTCCTCAAGACACTCTAGTTCTAATTAATTTTATTTTGCAATTAAATTGATGCAATGCCATGCACATGTGATTTGTCTATTTAGACAATGTCTATGAAAACAAACACTTAAAAGTACCACCCTTTACTTTAGTTAAACAAAGCCTTTTTATTTTGTTGGTTTTCAAACTTAATCGTTGTAATTTCGAAATGGCAAAAATAAGCGACCTTAACATACACGATATCTACCGCATTATATATTATGCTGTAGGGGGACCCACCAACAGTATTTCTAGTTGGACGCAGAAGCTAACGTATTTACACATCTGTTCTCTATGGAGTGGTATTGCCGCACCGCTGGTCTTGAGCGAATGCTATATTGAGTTTGACCACTATTCCGATGGGACAATTTGCAAAACCAATTTGTCTATTTTGAAAGACAGAGACCTCTACTGTGACTTTGTTACTCATTTCTATATTAACGTAAAGTCTCCAATTGAGTTTTCAGGCATATTTCGAGATGTGTGTGCAGCGCTAGCTCGTCACTTGTTGAGATTTGTACGTACGCTTAAAATTGATATATCGTCTGGAGCAGGTGATTACACCAATTTGAATACTATGAGAGAGTCTGGATACACGTATACTAACTTTACCAATGTTATTTGTATGTGTATGCCTGGTGTTACGAATCTAACATTTCTAGAGCCAGATAGTTTGTTTGCAGAGATTGTTGTCACTCTTTTAAGAAGCTATCGATATCAGCTTGAATATTTGTACGTACTTGGACCAGTCAATTTGAAAGCCTATCTTTATGCCCCTTATTTGAATTTTCTGCGCATTCAGCTTGGAGCAGATTATATAACAAAACCCACTCCCATCGTCAATTCTGCCCTTCTCAGGGTCCTATCTCTATCAGATGTTCCAGCATATTATATTTGGTTAGAATTTAAGGATTATCTTCCATCTATCAAGTTTAGTAGTCTGGAAACACTGGAGGTTAGCTTTCTTGACTTTTCAGCCTATGCTGGTAGCTATGAAACAGCATTTTGGAGTTTAGGAATAAGAGCACCGAAACTACACTTTCCAAAGTTGAACCGTCTTACAATTTCCAATTGCCCACCACAGTCTAGCCTTTTGGAATGCCAGACGTACTTTAGCAATCTCCATACAGTTTCTATTAGTGGCGCCGTTGACTCTGTTGCACATTCTATGAGAATGGGTCTTTTGCAGCAAGAATATCTAAACATATATATTGATGAAAGCCGTCCGATGGATAGAGATACCTTTAACAGAACAACAAACTACTTGTTTGGATCCCTTATTACGCACACCCGAGCATCGTTTGTAGTTGATGTTGATATTGGGCTAGGCGACATCCAAGGTTTTATGTGGCCCAACTTGACAAACCTTATCTTATATAGGCGTATAGATTCAGTTGCGTTTATTATGCTTGTCCTAAAGCTTCCCAATTTAGTTTCAGTAATGGCACGCAATCTGATATTTGATATTTCCCAGAAATACGCGAAGGCAGGTGGTTATCAATATCCAGGTTTGCACATGTCATCAGCCGAAATCAACACACGGCAGCAAATATACAATGTATTCTCTCCATTTGAAGCGGTTCTTAGGAATAACGCCCTAGGAGGAAGCAATGTGTCCGGTTTGAGCTTGCAGAGACTTGAGCAGTTGTCTGCAACTAGAGAAAGCAGACGTGTTCAGACGTTGTCACTATATTACGGCAGTTCGACCGAGTCCAATACTGATAACTGCGCGTTTGTGTTATTTGCAGCAGCCTTGTTTCCTTCCCTTGAGGTACTGGAGGTAGATATGTCTATTGGCTACCATCGTGCGATGACAAAAGAGCTAAGAGAGATGATACCCCATTTTAAAAATCTAAATATAAGGCACGTTCATGCCGAAGAAGCGCTGGACAAGAAGATTAGCGACCTAGAGTTTTTTGTGTAGTGGTTGTGGCTTAATACATTAATGGTTTGAACAGACGAGTAACTAGTAGCCCAGTCAGACTCGATATGAAAACCGATTTCGAGAAACGTTGGACGGACTTGAAAAGAGGGCAGATCGCGTGAGGTGATCAGTCTCGTCGAAGTGAAAATAAATCGCGATTTTCTCTCTCTCTCTTTGTTTTTCCCAGAAACGCAGTTTTATTATTTTTATTTCAAAATCAGCCCATCCAATCGTAGACCGCTCGATTCAGGCCGTGAGCAAGAGAGCACCAAGTATACGACTGAGGCATTTTCAGGACTAGCACAGACTGGCAGCAATGTCGGGGGTACCAGCAGCACCAGCACCAGCACCAGCAGACGACGACTCGGGCGAGCAGGCGAAGGCACAGCTGCAGTACGAGAACACGCGCCTAGGTAGGTTGTATAGAATGCATCAGCATCAGTGAGAGTATGAGGGATCAAACAGGCTAATCAGCAGAAAGTTGAATTGGGTAGAAAATGAGGTACATCGGCTGACCAGGCAGGTCGGGCAGCTGAAGAGCGCGCTCGAGGGCGCGCACAGCGAGACGCGTGCAGCCAAAAGCGAAGCAGAGTCGACCAAGGGGCAGCTCGCCGAGGCGCAGAAGCACGCCGACACGCAATCGGCGCAATGCCAGGCTTCCGAGCAAGCCGTGGCGCGGCTCACCTCCGAGCTCAGCCAAATGCGCGACGACAAGCGGCAGCTGCTCTCGCAGGTGGGCTCGCGGCGGGCCGAGGTGGACGCGCGTTCGACGGAGATCCAGCGGCTGACCGAGCTGCTGCAGGACGCCGAGACGGCGCGCGCCTCGGAGCACGCGGAGCTCACGCGGCTGCGGGCGCAGAGCACGGCGGGCGAGGTGGGCGAGCACATGCTGCGGCAGGCGGCCGACAGGGCGCGCGCGCAGGCGGCGTGGATGGACGGCGAGCTGACCAAGGCGCAGGCCGAGCTGCAGAAGGCGCGCACGGAGATGGCGCGCGCCGCGACGGCCGGCCGCGCAGAGACTGCCAGGCTGCAGGGCGAGGCGGACGCGTTGCGCGAGGAGAACGGCGAGCTTGCGGAGCGCGTCAAGAAGCTCGAGCGCACGCTGCGGACGCGTAGCGAGGAGGCGCGCGTGGCGCGGCAGCAGATGGCCGAGATGCGCGAGCAGTTCCGCGGCGAGATGGGGGCGCAGAAGAAGCTGTGCGCCGAGTGGCAGCGCACGGCGGAGGCGGCCAAGGAGCACGTGCGCGGCGTCGAGCGCAGCCTGCGCGCGCTGGAGCAGCAGACGCGCGAGGGCGAGCGGCAGGCGCAGGCGGCCGTCGAGGAGGCCGAGGGGCGCGCGGCCGAGGCGGCGCGGGAGGCCGAGGCGCAGCGCAGCCACGCGCAGGCGCTCGAGCAGCAGCTGGCGCAGGCCGGCGCGCTGCTGTCGGACATGTCGCGGGCCGAGGCCGCCGGGGCCGCCGCGCTGTCGCCGACGGCGGACGCGGCCGCGCGGCTGCGGCAGAAGGCGGGCAAGGCGCTGAGCATCACGCAGCTGTACGCGGACAAGGTGGCGCTGGAGGACCGCGTGCGCGAGGCCGAGCGCGAGGCCGCCGTGCTGCGCGCCGCGATGGAGCAGATTCTGGCCGAGATCGAGGAGCGCGCGCCGGCGCTGGCGCAGGAGCGCGAGGAGCACGCGCAGCTGCTGGCCGACGCCGACCGCATTGCCGGCGAGCTGGCCGAGCTGCGGCGCACGCACGCGCGGCAGGCGCGTGAGCTCGGCGAGGCGCGCCGCGCGTGCGAGCTGGCCGAGCGCCAGCTGGCGGCCGAGCGCCAGCAGACGGTCGACCTGGAGCGCCAGCTGGCCGGCGTTCTGCGCGGGGCCGAGGAGGCGCGGCGCTCGGCGGGCGCGGGCGCGGGCGCGCTGGCGGAGGCCCGCGACGACGCCGTGGCCGTGGTGCCCGAGGCCTCGGCGCCGGCGGACGACGCGGCGCGGCTGGACGAGGTCGAGCGCGTGATCTCGCAGAACCTGGTGGCGTTCGCGGACATCCGCCAGCTGGTGGCGCAGAACCGCCGGCTGCTGCGCACCACGCGCGAGCTGGCGGCGCAGGTGGTGCAGGAGGAGGAGGCCCGGCGGGCAAGGGCCGACGAGGAGACCAGGGCGGCGCTGGGCCAGGCCGAGGCGATGCTCGACCGCCTGGCGCTCGAGCTCGCGGGCGCGCGCAAGCGCGTGGGCCTGGTCGAGCGCGAGCGCGACATGCTGCGCGCGGCGGCCGGCGCTGAGGACCGCGAAGGGGAGGCGGAGGAACAAGAGGAAGAGGGAGATAAGGGCAGCGAGCAGGAGGAAGACAGCAGCGGCGCGCCGCCCGACTCGGCTCGCCCGCCCGAGCTCGACCACGACGCGTACGTGCGCGAGGCGCGTGCCACGCGCGCGCAGCTGGGCGCGACCATCGCGCAGCTGCAGGCCGAGGCGGCGGACCTGCGCGTGCGGGCGGCGCGGGCCGAGGCGCAGTCGCAGTTCGACGGCGACCGCATCGCCATGCTGGCGGCCGACGTGGCGCAGCGCACGCGCGAGACCGAGCACCTGCGCACGGCCACGGGGCGGCTGCACGCGCAGGGCGCCGCGTACGAGAAGCAGATCGACTCGCTGGTGCGCACGGCCGACGCCGAGCGCGTCGAGCTGGCGCGGCTGCAGCGCCAGGCCGCCATGCGCGAGGCCGAGACCGCCGAGCTGCGCGCGGCCGAGCAGCGGTGGCGCCAGGAGGAGGCGCGCGCGGCGGCCGAGCGCGCCAGCCTGGCGCAGATACTCGAGAACGCGACGCGCATGCGCTCGGACGCGCAGCAGGCGGCCGAGCAGCAGGCCGCCGTGATGCGCGAGCGGCTGGACGAGGCGCGCGCGCAGTGCGATGCGGCGCGAGCCGAGCTGCGCGACGCGCGGGACGCGCACGAGCGCAGCACGCACGCGTGCGACGTCGAGATGCGCGAGATGCGCGCGCAGCTGGCGGCGCGCGACGGGCGCGTCGAGGCGGCGCAGGAGAAGGCGGCCGAGGCGCGCGAGGCCCTGGCCGCCGCGCTGGCCAGGCTGCGCGCCGGCGAGCAGAAGGCCGCGCAAACGCAGGCGCTGGTCGCGCAGCTGGAGGAGCGCGTGCGCGCGCAGGACGCGCTGGCGGAGCGCGCGCTGCGCAACGCGGGCGCGGCTGCGGCCGACGGGCCGGTGCCGCACGAGGCGCTGCTGGCCGAGCAGCTGCGCGACGCGCGCGCGCAGGCCGAGGCGCTGCGCGCCGAGCTGGACGCGACGCGCGAGCGCGGCGAGACGTTCCGCGCGCTGGCGCAGGACAACGACCGCGCGCTGGCCGAGCTGGCGGCCGCGTACGACGCGTACAAGGCCGGCGCCGAGCGCACGGAGGCCGAGCGCCGCAGCCGCGCCGACGCGCTCGAGCGCCAGGCGGCCGAGGCGCAGGCGGCGCTGGCCGAGTGCCGGGCGAAGCTCGAGGCGGCCGAGACGCGCTCGCGCGACGCGCTGGCGGCGGCCGCGGCGCAGCAGACCGACTACGAGGCGCGCGTCGCGTCCCTGTCGCGCGACGCCGAGCTGCAGGCGCAGAAGGCGCAGGCGCTGGCCGAGCGGCTGCGGGCGCGCGACGAGGCGTTCGGCAGCCTGCAGACGCAGTACGAGAAAGAGGTGGTGCTGCACGCGCAGTCCATCCAGGCGTCGCTGGCTACGCGCGAGAAGCTCGTGCACACCAAGGCGCTGCTGGCCCAGGCCACCGGCGAGCTGCAGGCGTGCCAGCAGGCGGTGGCGCGGCTCGAGAGCCGGCGCGACGAGGTGCGCACGGAGGCGCGCGAGGAGGTGCGGCGCTCGGGCGAGCAGCTCGCGGCCGTGCGGCGCCAGAACGCCCTGCTGCTGGCGCACCTCGAGGCGCTGGGCCGCGAGGTGCCGGACGTGGACCCTGAGCAGGCCGTCGAGGGCGCGGAGGCGGAGGCGGAGGCGGAGGCGCAGGCGGAGGGCGGCGCAGGGCCGGGCGCCGGGCTGCGCGACGTGGTGGTGTACCTGCGGCGCGAGCGCGACCTGGCGGCGGCGCAGCTCGAGGCGGCGCAGCAGGAGGCGCAGCGCTGGCGGCAGCAGGCCGCGCACACGCAGCAGATGCTGGACGACGTGCGCGGCGAGCTGATGCAGTACGTGCCCGGCGACGCGTCGGGCGCGCCGGGCGCGCCGGGCGCGTCGGACGACCTGGTGCCGGCGGGCGCCGGGCCGCTGACGCTGACGGCGGCGCAGCGGCAGGCGTGCCGGCGGCAGCTGGAGCAGACGGCGGTGCTGCGCGAGTCCAACGGCGTGCTGCGCGCAGACCTGAAGGCGGCGCGCGCGCAGCTGGCCCGCACGGAGGCCGAGCTGCGCAGCGTGCGCGACCAGGAGGCGCCCCGGCTGCGCGCGGCCAACGCCGAGCTGACGGCGCAGCTCGAGGCAGCGCGGGCGCACGTGGCGCAGGTGTCCGAGATGTGCGAGCGCTGGAAGGCGCGGCACGAGAGCGTCGTCGAGAAATACAAGATGATCGAGCCCGAGGCGCACGAGGCGCTGCAGCGGCGCGTGGCGGAGCTGGAGGCCGAGCGCGCGCAGCTGCTGGGCAGGGCCGAGCGGGCCGAGGCCGAGGGCCGCGAGGCGCTGGCGAGGGCCGAGCGGGCCGAGCGCGAGAAGGCGGCGGCTGAGCAGCAGCAGCAGCGCGGGTCGGCGGACGCGCAGCGGGCGCGCGTGCTGCAGAGCGAGGCGGCGCGCCTTAAGCAGCTGGCGGCCGAGGCGGGTGAGCGGGCCGAGGAGCTTGCGCGCAGGCTGGCGGCGCAGGAGGCCGCGGCGCTGCAGGCGGCCCAGGAGGTGCTGGCGGGCAAGGCCAAGTACGACAAGCTGCATGCGGTGTTCCAGAAACTGCGCGCGCAGTCTGTTGAGAAACTCGACCAGAGCGCCGCGGCCATCAAGGCGCACGAGGCGACTATCCAGGCCCTGCAGCAGCAGCAGCAGCAGCAGCAGCGGGCCGAGGCTGGCGAAGGCGCTGGCGCTGGCGATGCGGAGGCGCTGGGTAGGCTGCAGAGCGAGAGGGACGCGGCCCTGGCCGGGCAGCGCAGCCTGGCCGCCGACCTGGAGGCTGCGCAGGCCGCGCTGGAGCAGGCACGTGCGCAGCTCGCTGCCTCCGCCTCGTCGTCTGCCCAGCAGCAGCAGCAGCAGCCCGCGGGCGCAGAGCCTTCTGATGGTGCCGAGCTGCAGGCTGCGCTGTCTGCGGCCGAGGCCAAGGTGCGCAGCTACGAGGCGCAGCTGGAGGACATCAAGGCGCGGGCGCTCAAGTACGCGCGCGACAACAAGACCTTACAGACGCGGGCATCCGAGCTGCAGAAGCAGCTGGAGTCGGCGGGCGGCGGCGGCGGCGGCGCCGGCGGACAAGGGGGTTCGGCGGAAGTCGAGCAGCAGTTGCGCAAGCAGCTGGCTGAGTCGGAGGCGCGCGTCGAGCAGGTGCGGGCGTCGGCGAAGAGCTCGGCGGAGCTGCGGGCGAAGCTGCAGATTTCGCTGGCTAATAAGCGCGTCGAGGAGATGCGCAGGCAGGTCGAGGAGCTGCAGCAGGCCGCGTCGCT
>JANBOJ010000373.1:0-13083 GCA_027574685.1 Coemansia erecta | reverse complement strand
CATATGTTTGCATTATGCTGATGTGTGTCATATGGAGTATATTTTAGTGTAGAGAAACTGTTTAATCTGCAATAAGACTGATATTACTCTGTTACAAAATACCCACTAGTCCTGAGACCAGAAATAATGAGGCTACTGATACAGAACACGGAGACTATCAAGATCGAGGTAGCTATGAAAGCCGGCAGCAATAATTGCAGTGGGTATGGTGGCAAACAGCAGACAAGCAGTTGAGCAGTTGGGTGGGCAGTATTTTATTTTATTTTATTTTTTTATCGAGCAATTAAAACCTGAATTAATTTTGAATATTCTGTTAATCGCTGAACTGCACATTTGCATTCCAGAAGCCATAGTTTTATTGGGTTCTCACGGGAATTTGAAAAGTAAACTACAACTAGCCCTCTTTTGGAGGTTCTTATTTATGCAGGGGAAAAGCGTAATTTTGGCTGGGGGCAAAATCGATTTTTTGGCGGGCGGGAAAAATCAATTTTTTGGGGGCAAAATCTGGCCATAGTGTATATCTCATGACAACTCAAATGGCACGGGTGTGTGAATGCAGCAATGTCCACTTCTTTTTGTACAATCAGACAATCCTAAAAGTGCGTCAATTGCACAAGGTCACGCACACTTCTAGACTTTGTCATTGACCTTTATTATCTGCCATTTTCTCAATCTCTCTCTCTCTCATCTTCCCTTATTTTTTTTACACATCACTATAATAGATAGAGCTTCCAAAAGTATTGACATCATCATGGTGACACCTGAAGTATCGTGTAGTATGGTCGTTCGAGGAAGCCAGGGGATCATTACATGCGGCAACTGCTGGCAAAACTTTGCAAACGAGTACCTATTCAGGGAACACATTGTAGCATGTTTTGACAAGCTTAATCCGTAGACACTGCTGACGCAGGTTGCTATGCAAGTTTTTTTTTTTTTGGTAAATCGATCAATAATGGCGGCTGCTGAATTAAATAAAAGAAATTGGAGGCGCATTGGCACATATGCGGACAATAAGCATCACGGTAGCAGTTATGCCGGAATGGTGACTTGTTCTTTTTGTTTCCATTTCTTTCAAAAAAAATTATGACAATTAATACACCAAATTCAATGTTTAGATTATTGTTGCTACCGTGTAGTTTTCTCAAGTAATGAATAGCGTAGCTGATCAAGACAACCCGTTTGAAACGCTGATCCATAACAATACCTCGGAGTTGGAGGTACATGGTTCCAAAAATCTTTATAGCAGCACAGCGTTCAATACACTGCTATCGCTAAACATATTTAGTATACTATGCAGTCTCTTCTGCATACTATTGCTGGCGTGCCTCAGGTATCAGAAGAAGGGCAGAGTGCGTCGATGGCGCACGCAGCACGTCTCAATTCGACTAATACTATATGCGTCCGTCATCGATGTGGGATACTCAACATTCCGCGTTTACGACATGTTTATTGCTCAGAACGACACACAGTCTAACAGCCAGTCAAACTGTCAGGCAGCAATGTTTGGTGTAACATTCTTTGCGCTAATGTCCGTATTTATTCGAGCGCTCTTTTCGGTACATTTGCATGCAGTAGTATTGCACCACGCAAAGAAACCACTAAGCTACGAGAGACGGTTTATAATGTTCTGCTTCACCCTAGCCCTTGTCCTTGCGCTTCTACCGTTAACCAGATTCTCGTACACATGGATTGACTATGACCCGACTTTAGGCTCTGGCCATTGCTCCTACTTTTCACTCGAGTCAGTACCTCGTCACGCCTCTTCTGCTGATTTCAGCGCAGACGAAGCTCGGCGAGCAGTCATAGCAGGCTTGCTATACTGCTGGATGACATATTTTGGGTGGGTTGCACTGACCATTGGGTACAGTATTCTTGTTATTGGAACTGTGATCTACCGCTTGTGGATGGAACGGCGGCGAACATTGCGGCTAATTGCCCAGCGCAGCCAGCGGATATCCGTCAGTAGCGATCACATTGGCAACACAGATACGCCCATGCTAGTTTTTGTTCGCTGCCTTGAAAGCATCGAGATATGGCAGGTAGCAAAGAAGGTACTGCGACGCGTTGCTCAGTTTCCAGCGACGATAATTCTCTGCCACACACTTGAGGTGGTGTGGGCAACGGTGACGCTTTCGCGAATTATTCCTTTGTTTAAGACTGGTGACCCTGGAACCACTGGCGATCTAAAGCGTCTATACATTGCCATGCAGATACTGCTGTCAATACAGGGCATTATCACATTGCTTTCCATGTGCTTCGAGCCGGCTGTCAAGGAGCTGGTTGTTGAGTGGTGGAGACACTGGCATATGTACAGGGATCATGAGCACAAGGGCACCGTGCCAAACGACAGCAGTGTAGCTCAATCACCAACCGACGTCTCGGAAATACATCCAAAACCGCCATTGTCAGCACGGTCCCTCGAAAGCATGCCCTGGGATATTGCTGTTTTCCAGCCAAAATAAAAAAGGCATAAATGCTGTATCACATTTGTCAATTAATAGTAACGATGTTTGCTTAGTAGCACGTCATTCAGACAATATAGCCCTTCTTGGCGGCGTATTCTGCGTTCAGGATGCTTGCACCCGCGGCGCCCAAAATGGTGTTGTGAACAAGTAGCGTGAACCTGACATGGAAGACGGGACACGGACGGATACGACCAACGGTGACAGACATGCCAGCGCCGGCGTTACGATCCAGGCGCGGCTGCGGACGATCTTCCTCGTCAGTAACACTGATGACCTGAGCAGGGGCAGAGAAGCAGCCGAGAGCTTGCACCTCGCAGGTGTACTCGCGCAGGCACTGCTTTATGGCGTCGATCGACGGCGGCTCGCCGGCAAACTCGAGGCTGACACACTCGGTGTGGCCATCAACGACTGGCACGCGGTTGCAGGTAGCCGACACGCGTAGGTCCTGGAGCGGCGAGCAGACAGACGCATCGGAAGACACACCGCCGAGAATCTTGAGAACCTCGGCCTCCATCTTGGGCTCCTCGCCAGGGACCAGCGGCACGATGTTGTCCAGAATGTCAAGCGACGCAACGCCAGGGTATCCAGCACCCGAGATTGCCTGCAGAGTAGTAACAATAACGCGGCTTAGAGGACCAAACTTGTCCTGTAGCGCCTTAAGAGGCACAACTAGCCCGGAGGTCGAGCAGTTGGAGTTGGTCACCATAAAGCCCTTCTTAAGACCCCGTGCGGCACGCTGCGCAGACACGACAGCGTAGTGATCTGTGTTGACAACAGGAACACACAACGGAACGTCTTCTGCCATGCGGTAGTTCTTTGCGTTAGAGAACACTGCAAACTCGCTCTCGAGGAACGCCTTCTCGACGTCGCCAGCAGCGCTAGCATCGAGTCCCGAGAACACCACGTCGCATCCTTCGTAAAGAGCTGGGTCGCAGCTCTTGACAACAATATTGCGCACGGCCTCGGGCATCTGCTCGCTCATCTTCCATCTGGTTGCCTGTGCGTACGGCTTTCCTGCCGACCGCTCCGACGCTCCGAGAGAGTGGATCTTGAACATCGGGTTCTGCGATAGCAGCACGATAAAGCGCTGGCCCACTGTGCCAGTGGCGCCAAGTACGGCGGCATTAAGGACTCGGTCTGAGGACATTCTTAGAAATCTATTTTGAATCGCTGTTTTTTTCTCTGAGAGAATGAGTTAATAGAAAAGTAATTGTAAAAATCTGTGGGGAAGGAAAAAAGGACCGCGTCGTAACCTTTAGGAACTTTGAGATATCATAATCACACACTCCCTGTGACTCACTGATAGATCCTTATCCGATTTCTGTGATTGCGCTGAGGTGCACCGTGTGACTCACGTGCTGTGATTTGTCATCCAAATACCGACTGTGGGAGTCATTACATTCATTACAGTTGGCTGCCCTTTGATGCCACAAGCTGCGGGTGCACGCGGAACACAGCGTTGTTCATCACGCCGCGATAGTTCCATACAGCCGCAGATGGCTGGGTATTGCCTCCCGAGTCCCATGCGCGGCATGTGATTGTAAAGTTCGGCGGCACACTCTCGATCTGGTAGGACCAGAGCACCCATGACCACTGCCGGGCAGCCCAGTTGCGCTGGCTACTGTCGCTGCTTATATCGCTATTGTTTGTGCCGCCGTCTGTCGAGCTGCTGCTGCTGCTGCTGCTGGCACTGATAGATGAGCCGTTCTTAGCATTGATACAGTATACCTGAGCCAGATCCCAGGTGGTGCCATCGTCCAGCGACACCTCGACTCGGTCGACTGCCCTGCCTCCGCCAGAAAGAGCATATCCGCGCGCAAGATATGGTTTGTTGACCTGTAGCTTCTCATTGGGCGCTGGTCTGCAGATCACACTCTGGATGTTCAGCTCCATCAGTGCAGGGAAGCGCGGCCAGAACTCTTCGCAGTTGGTGCCGTTCGCCATAGGTGGCAGGATCTTGTAGTCGCGCTGCTGGTAGAAGCATGAAGACTCCTGGTCCTGAACACGGATGTACTTGAGCCACTTGACCCACCGCGCGCCAATGATTCCCGGTGCCACGATACGCGCTGGAAAGCCATGGTCGCGCAGCAGTCTTTGGCCGTTCATCTCGGTGGCAACTAGCACCATATTGAGCGGGTTCATTACCCAGTCCAGAGGAATCGACGATGCATAGTGGATGTCGTCGGATGCTTCGCCATACGCGGCAAACTCGACGTGGCGCTGTGTCTCGTAGAACGGATCACATAGGTCTGCAGGCACACCAGCAGCTACAAGAACGTCGCGCAGTCGGCACCCGCCCCACTGCGAGTTGGACGCTGTCCCAGGGCCCCAGATGACACCGTTAACGGGCTTGATGGCCTTCAGCCCGTCTCTTCTGTTGCCGGCACATTCAAGCACGGCGACTACCTCAAACTGGCGTAGTCTGCTGAGATCCCTGAATGTAACTGTTCGCGTGCCACACGTGGCAGTCGGGAGTGAGCCGGTGTTTATCTCGACAGACATTGACCAGTCCGACTCGCTAATGTTTGGTATCGGCCCGTGGTTGCGGCGGAAATGCCGTTCGGTGGGTGTGACAAAGTGCTCAACCAGCCCGTCGAGCTTAGCTTCAGCGTTAAATGGCTCCTTGGCACGGACATAATAGTTTGACAAGTTGCGGTCGCTCCACGGCTCGTCGCGATAGTTGCTGCCCTTGCTTTCAATCTCTGGCATAATGAAGAAAGTAGAATAATCTTATATAATGTGTAAAAATAGGTGTACAAGAGATGCGAAACATGCCTCTGCTTGTTTTGGTTTCAGGTGAGCAGCTGTCGCCGCTGCCTCCTATGTACGTCAGGCGAAAGGGGGAGTGGGAATATTTTCTTTCTGGAGCCCCTGAAATATATATCAGGAAGGGCATCCGCCCCTTTCGTCTCTGCACTTGACAACAATGGACTCCCACGCGTGATTTCCGCCTTTGCATTTGAAGGAGCCATGCAAGCGCGGAGTAGACGCCAATGGCGCATATATTTGATCATGATTAAGCACATTAGACCCCTTTAATCGATGGACGTGACGTCACGGCAGCACTCCTTAGCTTAAGAGTTGGTTTTGACATCAGGGGCGTATGGTCAGGATGTCTGCAAACTTGCCGAGCGTCTGAGCATCGCTGAAATGACTTTGGTGTAATTTGCCGACGCATTAATGTATAAGCTTTCCTCTGCTTCCTGCTACTCTACACACCTAATTCTCCCTCTTTTTCATCCTCGCTACTTTTTCTCCACTCATCATATTCTGGTATCTCATATTGTAAGCAATAGACTCAGCGCAGGTCAGAATGGTAAGGTACGTTGTATTTCAAGATGGTGTTTGTAAATGGCGGTATCCCAAGCTCTCTAACAGTGGTAGAGGTGGACTGGCCCATACTTGCGCTGATGTCCTCATTCTGAACATTGTCCAGGATACGACGTGCTTCGAGCATCTCAGTGCTTATTAGCCACCCATACACACACACACACGTCCATCCAATAATTTTACTCATACTCTTTGCACAGGTCTTAGCAACTTGTTCTTCTCTGGGCTTGCAATGTCGCTCGGAGGTACAGCGGCGGCAGCAGGCGTAGCGTCACGTATACACGTGCTTGGCGCAGGCGCAGTTGGGTTATTATTTGCAGCGCATCTTCGGCAGTCGGGATACCCAGTCACGCTTTATCTCAGGTCGCAGGACTCTGTCGATAGGTTTTCTCAAAGCGGGGCCCAGATAGGCGTTGTCAATGACTGGATCAGATCACACCCAACACGGAAACTTTTGCTTAGCGGTGGCCCAAGTGCCAGTATAGCCCCGTGGACAGCTACGGATGTGCAGGCAGAGGCCCCCTCTGGTAACAGCAGCAGCCCGGAAAAGATTAGGCGACTGGTTCTGGCTACCAAGGCGCAGGATACGCTTCAGGCGTACTGGTCAGTAAAGAGCAGGCTGTGCTCACAGTCGACGGTGGTTCTTTTGCAGAATGGAATGGGGATGTATGAGGCTATTCAGCGAGAATTCTATCCGTCGCCGCACCAGTACCAGAAGGAGACTGCCGCCGACATACCAACGTTTGTAATTGGCACCAACTCGCATGGTTGCCTGCGCACCCCTGTAGAAGGCGAAGAGTTTGTCACGCATCATACGGCTGTTGGCAGCTGCCAGTTTGCGATCCGCCCGTCGTTGCTCAATCCGCCTCCATCGCTTCCCCAGTCAGCACTTGATATATTGACGGCGCTTGGCAGCACTGGCCTTGATGCCACTGTCACAAACTGGTCGGATCTCCACCATCGGCTGCTTCTGAAGCTGGCAGCCAATGCAACTATAAACCCAGTTACGGCGCTGGCTGACTGTCGCAACGGATATCTGGCACCTCCTCCGCCAAATAGCAGCTCACAGTGTACCGACCAGGGCTACTACGAGTCGATGCAGAGCTACATGTCTTCTGCGTGTGCAGAGATATCTGCAATCTATGCGCGTGCTCACCCGCATCTACACGGCGAGCTGACGGCGCAGGCTATCGAAGACTATGTCCTGCATATTTCGCGCACGACATCCAGGAACCGCTCGTCGATGCTTCAAGACGTGTCTTCGGGTCGCCAAACAGAGGTAGAGTGGATTAACGGGTATCTTGTCCGGCTGGGCAAGCAGCATGGCGTCCCTACACCGGTCAACACGCTTCTATACACGCTGGTGAAGCTCAAAGAGGCAGCCAGCCACCACAGTGCATACGAATAGACAACTTTGCTGAGAGCTAACAGAATTTGTACAATTGTTTTACACCAAAGCAGACGTAAAAAGACGTATATAGACGTAAAAAGGACGTTTCCCAATGTCGTAAACCCCTGGCGCTTTTATCCGAAGAATGCATGTCGAACCTACGTTGCCATATTGAAGACACGGACGTGGGCAGCCACGCGTCGGTATGCGGGGGTCAGAGATGCAGGCTCCAAAAAGGGCGTGTACTCTGGCGGAGAGGTGAGAGTAAACATGCGGTCGCCGGCATTGTCGGCGGCTCCAGCTATCCACGGACTCGAGGCCTCGAATCTTTCGGCAGTCGAGCTGTCCAGGGTCCAGCGCTGGCCAGCAGCGAGCAGGGTGTCTTTGGACGAATTCTCGTATCGCGGTAGATCGATGATGGCCGAGCTGACGCAGGGGAAGGCATATATTCCGGAAGAGAGTCTGACATTGTGCACCTGGCCGACCTCGTCCACAATTGACACGGCGAAAACCAGCTCGTGCGACACCTTTATCGGCCCAATCGAGATGTCGTACTGGATGTCGTCATATGCCTTCGGGATCTGCAGGGTGCCCGATATCTGGATCTCCTGGTCGACGACAATGCCCGACCGGCGCTGAACGGAGCACGGCGGGAACTCCATGTTGATGTGCACGCTGTCCTGGCACATGCCCAGCGTGGCGGCATTCACGTCGCGCGAGCAGCGAGCAACAGTCGACCCGCGCGGCGATGGGCTGCTGGTGTGGCTGCTGGACTCAAAGGGGCCATCGATGAACTCGCGGACCTCAAAGCCAGCGCGCAGCAGGCGCATGCCTTTGAGCAGCGGCCGGACGACGCCGCTGACCTGGAACGCACGCGAGTCGTGCACGACCCGCGATCCGGCAATGGTGGTCAGCTCGACTCTGTCGCGCCACTTGGCAGCAACGCTGACCGACTCGTTTGCGATGGCCAGCAGGGCCGAGTCGGCGGCAGGAAGGCGCTTGACAGCTATGGGGACGGCGCAGGTCAGCTTGCAGAAGGGCGCCCACTGGACCACCGACGCGGTGCGCAGCTCGGCCGCAAGCTCGTAGGCAATGAATGCAGACGGGGAAAACACGGTTTCGCTGATGTTTCCGGGAATGCCGATGCTAAAGTGCCACTCGTGGGTCATCGTAGCGGGATTGTACGGGAGCTCCTGGGATGTCGGGCCCAGGCGGCCGTCCTTGACGACGGTGCAGGTGATTTCGGACAGGCAGGATATGGACATTGCCGGGTTGAGCAGGTCCTCTTGCTTGGGTCTGAAGCGCACGGTGAGCGAGGTGACTGCACGCGGCACCTTGGAGGCCAGCAGGATGCGGCCGGAGACCACTGCGCAGCGGGCATCGCGCGGCGTGCCGTGCAGAACGATGTGCTCCGAGTCTGGGATCAGCTGGAGCTTGGATTTGGAGAAGAGCATGGCTGGCGTGTGCGTGAATGCAGGAGTTATAACAATACAAGGAGTCGTTAGAGGAAGCGGATGCTGAGGTTGAGTGTCAGGGCATAAGGCGGTTTTTCTAGAGAATGGCCCAGAGCGGAGCGACGCATGTTCTATTTAAGAGGTTTTGACGGGATTCTGCAGGCCTTTGTCGGCAGCGGCGGTTGTAGAACAGAATGGCAGCGAACAAGCGGTTCTTGCAGAAGCACTTGCAGCAGCGCTTGCAGAAGCAAGTGGGGAGAGGAGAGCCCGGGCTGGCGAACAATATTTCAAAGATTCCGTTGCATTTTGGTTGCATAAGATATTGAAGATGTATCCGAAACGGGCGATTCAGTGGCCCAAAACAGAGAGCGAGAGCGAGGGGGAAAGGGCCGGGAGGGCGGGAGGCTTGCTGCTTTCCGATGAAATTGTCGCGGTCTGCAATGTCGCACGGGACGAGGAGGGAGGGTGGCAGCAGCGTCTGGCGACAACAGCAAAACAAAAACAACGGCGGCGGCGGCGGCGGCGGCGGCGGTGTCGGCAGCATCAGCAGCAGGGCGAGGCATAGCGTCAGCCGGTGGATGGTCTGGTTTGTGGCAGGCCTCGGCAGGTGCGCAGTGGGTGGCAGGCCGGTAGGGGAGGGAGGGAGGGAGGCAATAGCGGAGGTGCGGGGATCGGTGAGAACAAGCGGCGCCGGCGGTGGTGGTTGCCGGCTGCTGGCCGTCCCTCTCCCCGCGAGAAAAGGCGGGCGTTTGGGCAGGTTGAATGTAAATGCGAGTGCGAGTGTGAATGGGGAGGGAGTTGTCAGCTTGGCACTGTCGGTCCGGGCCGGCCAGGCCTTCAATCGGGGACATCGGAGAGGCATTCAATAAAGGCGATAAGCGTGTGCAGCCCACGCCCGGTGGCGCAGTGCGCCAGCGCTATCAGGCAGCAATCTCGGCTGCAGGCGCGCATGGGTGATTAAGTCAGATTAGATTAAGTATGTTCAAAGCGGGTGGGAAAAGGCGGGGGGCGGCGGCGGCTACGCGACGGGGGCCGGGGCGCGGCTGTTGAGCGCGCGCAGCTCGTCGAAGTAGGGGTGGGCCAGCGCGTGCTCGGCGGATATCCGGTTCTCGGGGGCGTACTCGAGCAGGCGCTGCAGCAGGTCGATGCCCGGGGCGCTGAGCTTGGGCAGCAGCGGCTCGAGCGGCACGCTGGCGTAGACGGGGGCGGCGTGCGGCCAGTCGGGCAGCTGCTCGCAGGCGGGCCAGGCGCGGCGGGCGTAGTCGCGCTCGGCCGGCGAGGGCTCGGCGGGCGGGTGCGCCGGCGGCGCTGGCGGCGGCGGCGGGGCGTGTGCGGCCAGCGGGTCGAAGGGCGTGCCCATAATCTTGAAAATGTGCAGCAGCTGGTCGTCGATGGACGTGCCGGCGAACAGCGGGCGGCCGGTGGCCATCTCGGCGAAGATGCAGCCGACCGACCAGATGTCGATGGACGAGTCGTACTTGCGCGAGCCCATCAGCACGTCGGGCGCGCGGTACCACAGCGTGACGACCTCGTGCGAGTACGAGCGCACGGGGATGCCGAAGGCGCGGGCCAGCCCGAAGTCGCCCAGCTTCAGGTCGCCGCGCTTGTTGATCAGCAGATTCTGCGGCTTGAGATCGCGGTGCAGCACGCGGCTGCGGTGGCAGTAGGCGATGCCGCACAGCAGCTGGTACAGCAGGTGCTTGACCGTCAGCGCGTCCAGGTCGCCGCCGTACGCGTCGACGAACTTCTTCAGGTCCGAGTCCATGAACTCGAACACCAGCGTCAGCTTCTTCTCGGTGTGCAGCACGTCGAACAGCCCGACGATGTTGGGGTGCTTGAGCTCCTTCAGCAGCGAGATCTCGCGGATGGCCGTGCACGGCACGCCCTCCTCCTCGTTGTCCAGCCGGATGCGCTTGAGCGCGACCACCTCGCTGGTGTCCCTGTTCTGCGCCTTGTAGACGATGCCGTACGTGCCCTCGCCGAGCTTTTCGATCTTCTGGTACTTTTCCATGCGGTGTGCTTCTGGGTGCGTGCGATTGGAGGCGGGAATTCGGAGCGAGGCAGGAAGGAGGTGAAAGAGGGGGTGAAAGAGGGAGGTGAAAAGAGTATCAGCGGCTGCCGGTTGGCTCGACGCTATTCCACATTCAGATTATTATTCTTTTTTTGCACACGCGCACATTCGACGCAATGCAGGCAGCAGCGCAGCAATTGGCACAGAACACATCGCAGCACGCATCGCAGCTCATGGCTCAGAACACAGCACACCAGCCACCACAAGGCTCGGCGCAGCGCCGCTTCCGCGAAATGCACTTCCACCGCTTCGTGCTCGGCACGCGCAGCAACATGCACGGCGCCTGCCTGCTGCGGTCGCGGCTGCCGGTGCGCCTGCCGCGGCCGCACACGATGCAGCAGCGCTACGACCACCCGCCGCCGGGCGTCGGCTACCGGCGCGTGGGCGGGCGGCAGGCAGACGCGGACGCGGACGCGGACGCGGAGGCGGAGGCGGGTGCGGGCGCAGCGTCAGAAACGGCGTCGGAGGCAGCGGCAGAGACCGGCCAGCAGCAGCAGCAGCAGCAGCGGCTGGCGGCGGTGGCGGCCATCCGCGACGAGTGCGCGCGCACGGCGCGGTGCATTGCGCAGGGCAAGGCCAGCACGCGCACGCACGTGGTGGTGGCGACGCAGACGGGGCTGCTGTTCTTCGTGGCGGGGTTCGGCTACTGGAACGTGCTGGACGTCGACCTGCGGCTGCGCGGCGAGGCCTGCGTCGGCGTCAAGGCCTTCGAGGCCCAGCCGGCCGGCGCGCCGCTGCCGGTGCTCGTGGTGGCGCTGACCACGTACGTCAAGGGCGCCGGCGCCGCCGACGGCTGCGGCAGCTACCGGCTGTACGCGCTGGGCGCCGAGTCGCTGCCGCCGGTGGTGCCGGGCTTCCTGGCGCAGCACGGGCTGGACAGCCTGGGCGTCACGGCCGCGGCCGCAGCCGCAGCGCCGGCGCCGGCCGACCGGCTGGCGGCCAACGACTACGCGTTCGTCGAGGAGCGCGCCTTTGCGCTGCGCGTCGACGGGGCCACGGTGCGGGCCGACCTGGCGTACCTGCCGTTCCGCATCTCGCAGGACATCGTGGCGGGCCAGCCGCCGGTGCTGGCCGTGGCCGGCAACGATAACGTGGTGCACCGCTACGCCGTCGGCAGCAACGGCGTGTTCGAGCTGGCGCCGCTGCTGTGCCCGCGGGCCGACGGCGCGCGCACGTTCACGGCCTTCGACGGCCGCGTGGTGGGCCGGCGCCACGTGCAGGTGACGGCGCACCAGGAGTTCGCCGTGGCGCTGCAGGTCAGCGAGCCGGCCGGCCGCGGCGCCGCCCGGCGGCTGGTGGTGGCCGACGAGGAGGTCTACGACGCCGCGCCGGTGCTGGCCACCGTGTTCTCGCCCGACGCGCCCGGCGCCGGCCGCACGGCCTACGACGCCGCCGTGGCCCAGCGCGTCAGCAGCGCCAGCACGCGGCGCGCAGCCATGGCGGCCGGCGACGAGTACGAGACGGCGTGGCCGCTTGTGGAGGATGGTGGCGGTGGCGGTGGCGGTGGCGGTGGTGGCAGTGACGACGACGGTGTCCAGCCGCGCGTGCACGTGCTGGTGGGCTTCGTGGGCGAGGACGCCGTGGTGTACCACGACGTGGGCGAGGCCGGGCTGGACCCGGTGGCCACGCTGGTGGGCGGCGTGGCCGGGCGCGGCGGCGTGGCCGGGCGCGGCGGCGTGTTTGCGCTGGCCGGCAGCGCGCGCGAGGGCCTGATCTCGGCCGTGCACTTTGACGACCTGGACTTCGACGGCCAGCGCGAGGTCATCGTCGGCACCGTGGCCGGCTCGGTGCTGGTCTACAAGCACGTGCCGGCCCGCGGCTACGTGCTCGTGTGGCGCCGCCGCTTCCCCGCGCCCGTCTACGGCCTGTTCAGCGTCGACATCAACAGCGACGGCGTCAACGAGCTCGTCGTCGTCACGCTGCTCGGCGTGCACTTCCTGCAGCCCGACCTCGAGGTGGCGCGGCGGCGGCTGGCCGCGGCGCTGGCGGGGCGAGGGTGAATGCGATGGCTTGTGCTCGGCTGTGCGCGGTGTCTTTGCCTTGGCAATGCGCATCTAGACGATTCTTGTATGAATGCTATGCTTGTAGAGTATTTTCTTGAGAGGTCTAGTTTTTTTTAAAGAGTTTTCTTCTCGTCTTTACACTAGCAGAGTTGTATATTTTAAGCTGTTTTTTACATGAAAGGTATTTCAGGGTAATTGAAGATTCTTTACTTGGATGATGTTGCTATGTATTCGAAAATTCTTAATATTGACAGCGCTTCGCGTCTAGTATTATATTCTCTGTTAACGACGCTTCGCGTCCAGTATTATATTCTCTGTTAACGACGCTTCGCGTCTAGTATTATATTCTATGTTAACGACGCTTCGCGTC
>JANBOJ010000372.1:0-13084 GCA_027574685.1 Coemansia erecta | reverse complement strand
TATATCGACGAGAAGCGCGATTTGAAGATACACATAACTGTGCTCAAGGCAAAGTCCAAGACCGACCAGCTGTCTTCTGCCGACGACGGCGAGCATGCCGAGAAAAACGGCGGCTGGCCGACTGTCAATGCGGCGCCCATCTTGAAGAAGTACGGCGGATTGTCTTTTGGAACATGTAAGATGGGACAAATACAGATTGCAAAGCGATTTAGGTTCAGCGAGGGCGGCGCCTACGATAGCGAAGGGCATGTATCGCTTCCGTGAAGACGAGGAGATGCAATGGAAGGTTCTCCAATTTTTTAAAGGAGAGGCACACGCTCTTTATAGCGCTCGGTGGAGTTGCATGCAGGATTTTCTTGTTTCAAAAAATAACAAAAATCGAGTAGATCTCTTGCTCAGGAGAGAAAACAAGGCGTGCTTTCTTTGCATGGGGCTTTATAATGCCTTCTTTTGCTTCCCTTTCCCTCCTTTCTCCTCTTAGGTTTCGTGGTAATGATATTTGGCCCTTTTTTGTTTATATTGCCTACACTTATTTGCAACTGTATTGATATTATCTCCCCGCACGCATACCACGTACATATACACGCATACGCACAAACGCACACGCATACATAACTACTCGCACAGCGCGCACGGGTCGATAAAGGAGGAGCGCTGCTGACATAATACGCCGGTACGCAAGGATGTACAGGAAAAACGTGTATTCAATACCGGTGCTCAACGCACCAGACATCAAAAACGAGACAATAGTAAGTGCGCACGGACGGGGTGTGACTCCACTGGTCTATTCGGATGTTTAATTGGAAGCTCAGGAACAGATGGGGAGGAGGTCATCAACAATACATCATGAGCAATCTCCCTCATCCCCAAAAAAAAGAAAAAAAAAAAACTCGCGAGCTGAACTGATAACGCAATATCGCCTGCATGTGTAGCCGGTTCTCAATCGGAATGCGACCGAGGGGAAATTACTCTTTGGCGCGGACAATATCGGGACGGTGTACGAAAACTTTCTACACGGCATGAAAACAGCAGGAGGACGTAAGTAGAATGACGCGTTTGGGCCATGCAAAGGTGCAGCAGCAATTTCCTTTCGGGAAATAAACACGTTTTCAGATCTTTTACGCTCGAGTCGTGTGAGCAGACTTTGTCTCGAGCTAATGCACCCCCTATTTGTCTGCCTGCTTACATCTTTAACCCCTGTAGCGTTGGAGCCGTTGTTTGGGTACAGGGAAGCGTCAAAGCCCGGGCTTGTCGGTGATTTCCAGTGGATGACGTATGGCGAGTTCCACGACAGATTCCGGAGTCTTGCGCGGGGGTTCCAGGGGCTGGGGCTCCAGTCTGGAGACAATGTCGGGATATTTTCGGGAAACCGCTTCGAATGGCCACTGATCGAGTACGCGACATACTACCACGGCTACATCTCCGTGGCCATCCACGAGAGCATCAGTAAGGCTCAGGCGGAGTACATTATCAATCTAACAGAGCTGTCGACGGTCTTTGCGTCCCAGGTCTGCGCCAAAAAGCTCATCGACATGCGAGGGCAGCTGTCTAAAGTCAAAAACGTCGTGTTGATGGATGCGGCTCCGCAGGATCTGGTAGACAAGCTGATTGAGAGCGGGTTTTCGGTATTCAACATGGCAGATGTCGAGGCGTACGGAAAGGATACGCCCGAGGAGCCGTTTAGGCAGCCGACGTATGACGATGTGGCGACAATAGTGTTTACCTCCGGAACCACTGACTTGCCCAAGGGCGTTATCCTGACGCACGGCAACATCGTGTCATCGGTGGCCGGCACAAACTACATGATGGACTACAAAGACCTGGCGCAGCTGGGCACAAAAGACCTGGGAGTTAGCATCATCCCGCTGTCGCATATCCTTGGGCGCCTGGCGATGCACTCGATGGTGGCCACCGGCTGCCGAACCGCCTTCCCGCGCACAACGCCGCAGCAGATGATCGACGACATGAGCGAGCTCAAGCCGACAGTGATAATCGGCGTGCCCAAGTTTATCAACCGGGTGCAGGACAAAGCAATGGCCGTGATCAAGGGCAAGAGCGGGTTGGCCGGGTCGATATTCCGGCACGCGGTCAAGGCCAAGCTGCGCAACATCAAGCATGGACAGGCTGGGCACTGGCTGTGGGACCATGTGATATTCAAGCCGCTGAGCGAGGCGCTGGGCGGACGGGTGCGCTTGATAATCTCGGGCACGTCGTCGATCTCGCATGAGGCGATGACGTTTATCAAGTGCACGTTTTCGTGCGATATCAACGAGGGCTACGGGCTGACCGAGACGTGCGGGCCGGTGAGCCTGTCGACGCACGACGACATTTCGAGCGGCTGCGTCGGCACGCCGTACCCGACGAACATGGTCAAGCTTGTGAGTGTCAAGGAGCTCGGCTACATGGTCGACGACAAGCCGTACCCGCGCGGCGAAATCCTAGTGCGCGGGGCCAATGTGTTCCGCGGGTACTACAGGCAGCCCGAGCTGACATCCGACGTCCTGTCGCACGACGGGTGGTTCCGCACAGGCGACCTGGGCATGTTTGACAACCTGGGGCGGCTCAAGATCATCGACCGCAAGTGCAATATATTCAAGCTCAGCACCGGGCATCAGATCGAGCCCGAGCGCCTCGAGTACGTGTACTGCGACTGCGATTTGGTGACGCAGGCGTTTGTCTATGGCGACAGCGAGCACGGGTTTTTGGTCGCGATCATTGTGCTGGATCCAGAGTTCCTCAAGGTGTTTTTGACCAAGAAGAAGATTATCAAGGAGGGCGCGGATGTGCCGCACCACCAGATGCTCTGCATTGACACGTCGGTTCGCAGCGCCGTGATGAACGAGATCAACGAGCATGGAGTCGAGCAGAATCTCAGCTACTACGAGAAAATCAGCAACGTGTATCTCGAGCCCTACGGGATGGACGTCTATGGCCTGCTGACACCGACGCTCAAGATCAAGCGCCACGAGGCTATCCGCCACTACCAGGTCACGATCAACCGGCTGTACGAGGAGGTCGGCAACACGTGGAAGGACCAGAGCCAGATGTCCAACATTACAAACTGGAAGCAGCCCACCAAGGCGTCGGGCAAAAAGTTTTAACGAGCCACTAGCATGTTACTTAAGATATTCTACCTCTAATCGTTTCCTCAACATGTGGCAATAGACGGGGAAAGGGCTAGTCCTTCTTGCCGGCAGAAGCAGAAGCAGAAGGAGTTGGCTCCTGGCCAATCTCCTTGAAGAACTTGTTCATATGCTCCTCGGTGTTCTTGTACACGGCATCCATCGTGCCCTGGCACGAGATCGTAATGACCTTGCCCTGCTCGGCAAACGCATCAATGACCGGCTTGCTGTCGTTAACGTATGTCCTGAACCGCTTCTTGATCGACTCGATGTTGTCGTCCGACCGCCCGCTCGTCTTGCCGCGGTCCAGAAGACGCTCAAGAAGGATGGACTCGGGGCACTCAAAGTACAGCACCTTCTTGGCCTTGCACACGGTGTCCTCGAACGCCTTGGCCTGCACAAGGTTGCGCGGGAACCCGTCGATCAAAAAGCGGTCGCTCTCGGGATGGTCCATCATGGCGTTGCGCAGAAGCCCGATTGTGATCTCGTGCGGCACAATCAGCCCCTCGCGGATGTAATGCGCGATAAGCTCGCCATACTGCGACACCGGGCGCTTCTGCTCCTCGCGCAAAAGGTCGCCGGCCGACAGATGCACGAAGCCAAAGTCGCTGACCAGCCGGGCCGAGTTTGTGCCCTTGCCCGACCCAGGGCCGCCGAGCACAAACACCACGGTCTTCTTGTCGAACGGGAACGCGGCTATCTGCTCAGCCGTATACGACGCACCCTCGACCTCGGCCTTTTTGTCGTCGCGCTCCTCCTTCTGCTTGTCGGTCCACTGGAGGAACGGCTTGACAATCATCAGGTAGCCGGACCCGAGGAGCGTCAGCGAGGCAAAGATTGCGAACGGGTGGAAGCCAAAGATCAGGTTGCTTCTGCCTCCGCCCTTCTTGCCGCCGCCGGAGCTCTGGCCCATGGTGAACTGGTTGGGCTTCGGGCTGCTCTGCGGTGCTGGCGACGAGTACAGACGGCTGGCGAGGATAGGCTTCGTGAGGGCTGTCGCTGCGCGGACCTGCTGCGCCGAGCGAAGCATCACCTTGGTGTTACGAAACGAGGCAAGCATCTCTTTGAATCGAGCAAAGCGTGATTTGGAGAAGAAAAAAAAAGAGGGAAACGAAAAATTCTAGACTGAGGGGAAGCGGAGAAGGGAACTGTTGACGACCTGTGTGTCTGTTTTTGCCTTTCGCTTCAGGCCGATAGATCTCAAACACGATCAGCCTTCTTGCTGATTCGATCTGGCAAGTTTGTAGGTATCTCGCAGAGGCCGTAATTGGAATGCAGAGCCATGTGGCGATTGCCGCTTTGAGGTTTTTTTTCTTTTTCGTTGCACTCTTTGAGTGTTCAGGTCAAGACTTTTATGAGGGATCTGCGCGGTTACAACAAGCTCCGTTCCTTCCTGCTCCCTCATTTCCCCAATTGTGTGGCTTCTGGGAACGCCAGTAGTGCCAAACCGAAACTGCAGGAAGCGCAAAATTAAACGATCTGGCGTCATGCCAAGCAAAGTACTCGCTCTTTATTTCCGCTTTCTCGTTCTTTTGAATTCCGTTATTTATTTGTTAGCAAAGTCTCTGCAATGTCTTCCTATATTGGCTCTCGAACAAGCATCGGCCCGTCGCCAGGCGTCACCAGCGCCACGACCAAGCAGTGCGCAATAGAGCTGCCCGGCGCCCCCGATATCCCAGGCGAGACCAAGCCGTACATAAACTACATCAACACACACGGCAAGCTGATCACACACACAACCGGCATAAACTCGCTCTACGACAACTACCTCCGCGGCCGCACCATCGCCGGCCGCAACGCGCCCGTGTTCGGCAACCGCCCAACCATCGACGGCATGGGCAATGTCGCCGGCTATCGCTGGGTCAGCTGGGACCTGTTCCACGAGCGCTTCGTCAACTTCTCCTCCGGCCTGCGGCGTCTGGGCGTCCAGGCCGGCGAGACCATCGGGCTGTTCCTGGCCAACAGCATCGAGTGGGTGTTGGTCGAGTTCGCCTCGTACTACCAGCGCATCGTCTCGGTGCCGCTGTACGAGACGATGACACAGAACGCCTTGGAGCACGTGATCAACGAGTCTGAGATGAGCGTCATCGTATGCACTGCACAGAACGCGCGCATGCTGCTCGACATATCGACGAGCATTCCGAACGTACAGGCGCTTATCATTGTCGATTCGTTCTCGAGCGAGCTTGTGCAGGTTGGCGAGTCCAAGCGCGTCAGCGTCAGGCTGTTCCACCAGGTCGAGGAGGCCGGCGCCAAGCAGATGGTCGAGCCCGAGACGCTCCCGGGGCCCGAGGACGTGGCCACCATAGTGTACACGTCGGGCACGATGGGCTTGCCCAAGGGCGTTGTTCTGACGCACGCCAATATGCTGGCGACGATTGCAGCCAGCTCGGCCATGCGCGAGGAGGGAGACGTGTACAACTTTACGCCCAAGGACTGCTCGATGGGCTTTTTGCCCCTGGCGCACTGCCTGGGCCGCATGGTGATGCACATGATGGTCTCGTTTGGCGTGCGGACGGCATTCCCGCGGAGCAATCCGGCGACATTGATCGACGACCTGCGTGACCTGCAGCCGACCGTGTTTGTCGGCGTGCCGCGCATATTCAACCGCATCCAGGACAAGGTATTGTCCACCGTCAAGGTCAAGGGCGGCCTGCCCTCGGCCCTGTTCCACTATGCGTACAACACCAAGAAGAGCAATCTTACACGGGGCCAGGTCAGCCACTGGCTCTGGGACCGCGTCATATTCAAGCCGCTGCGCGACAAGTTTGGCGGCAAGCTCAGCCTGATTGTCTCGGGGTCGGCACCCATCTCGCCCGAGACTCTCGAGTTCTTGCGATGCTGCTTCTCGTGCAGCGTTATCGAGGGTTACGGGCTCTCGGAGACCATGGGGCCGACGTCGGTGACCCTGATCGACGACATCGAGCCGGGGAATGTCGGCGGGCCCTTGCCCTGTGCGATGATGAAGCTGCGGAGCGTGCCTGACCTCGGGTACAACGTCGGCGACCTGCCACGACCGCGAGGCGAGATCCTGGTGCAGGGCGGCAATGTTGCCAGGGAGTATTTCAGAAACCCCGAGAAAACACGAGCGTCGTTTAGCGCCGACGGCTGGCTATGCACCGGCGACATCGGGATGGTCGATGAGCGTGGCCGGTTCCACATTATCGACCGCAAGAACAATCTGTTCAAGCTGGCCCAGGGCGAGTTTATTGCGCCCGAGAAAATCGAAAACGTCTGCATGGACCATTTCATTGTCAACCAGGCGTTCGTCTACGGAGACCCCCTGCAGAGCACGCTGGTGGCCATTGTCGTTCCCGACGAGTCGCTGCTGCCAATGTTCTTGAGGAACAAGGGCGCCATGCCGCCTGCCAGCCGCTCGGAGTTCGAAGACCTGTGCAGCGACCCGAAGGTGCGCGCTCTGGTGCTGGAGGAACTGGCTGTGTGGGGGAAGGCCCATGACCTGCGAGGCTTCGAGATCCCAAAGGCTATCCATCTGCACCCGGTGGCATTCGAGAGACTCGACCTGCTCACCCCCACCTATAAGTTGCGGCGTCGCGAAGCCAAGGTGTACTTTGAGGACATTATCAGCACTCTCTACTCCGAAATTCAGTAATGGTTTTTTTCTATAGTTGTGTAATTAACTTTTTTTAATATTATAATATGTTTATTGAGTATTTAGAAGCAAAACCTAGTTGAGAGTAAGCCACAGTGTATCATTATCTACATCGTCAACAGTTAAAACACACGCTTCCATGTTTGCACTGGTATTTTCCCATTCGTCCGCTAGAAGAACTAAAGGATGGAATTCGGGATTATCGTAAGGTGTTTCAGTGTGCATTATATGCGTATTTAATGAGTGGTAGGATGAAGGTTAACACCAATTGACAGTGTCTCCAGGTAGCCTTTTTATACAGACGCTCACTTCAACGATTTTACATGAATAAATGAGCAATCAGCAATTACGTGTATTTCCAGTCAGCACAATTGCCGGCAGTCAACGTCTGCATTTTAGCAGTCATACATCCACATGACCAACTGCCATGTGATACTTTAGTAGACATGACGTATGCGTTGACTGAACACTATTACTTAATCGAATTCATTTTTAGTTTAAAAAACATTATAGGCAATACATCAGGAATGATTTCTCAGAGCACCATTAATACCTGCTATACTAAATTTTCCATACTAATATACTTTTGCAAACTATTGTATTAACTTATTTCGGTAGCAAATTGATGTTTTAATAATGATATTTTTAATTATAATAATCGAAAGTCATACGACAGTCCTAATTATTTATTACATAAGCGACATACCAAAAATATGTTTTATTATTGTAATCAATGAAAAACCCCGACGGTTGCAAGGACGCATAGACTTCAATATTATTGAAATCATCTATCGGAATATTAACATCACATGTATTAAAATATATAGTAAAACATTCTTCATTCGTATGGTTAGCGTTTTGATCAATAAATGGGAACTTAATATCGTAATCGGAAAGTTCACCATCAATAATTAAATCATTTGTATTATTTTTACCTATAGCCACTGTTGCTGAATATCCCTGGAATGATATTCCTGTTATTTCACTAAAGTAAAATGGATCACAACATATTATTTCCTGATCTTTATTTTTAAAATAAATATACCCTCCTATAGTTTCTTTTCCATTGTAAATTATTTTTGTAGATGTATTGTCTCCACATCTTGGTTCTATAATTTTGCAATTCCGAGAAGATTTCATAAATTCTACAACTGAAGTACATTGAATATTACTAGCTTCTATGTATAAAGTGGATTTGTCGTTATCTGTTTGAAAACCGACACCAGAAATAACATCTCTGCCTAAAAATAAAGAATAAGCACCAATAGCCTCATCTAAGGTTGCATATTTTCCTATAACTATTGGATAATCCATTATATAGCAATATAAAAGTTGTTAACTATGTTATAAATTTTTGCAAGAAGAGTAAACAGATACCAATAAAAAAATCTGCTTTATATTTATTTTATGTGTAAGTTTAAATATCTTGTCTTTAACTATTGGCATCAAACAAAAAATAAAGCTGGTTTTATATATAATTTCTTAAAAAACACAAAGTATGCTAACAATGCATTTAATTAAGAAACTACTATTAAATAATAAAACATTTATGTATAAAAAATTAATTAATAAACAAATATCTACCAACTTTTCATAAAAGATTAATAAATTAGTATCTACCAACTTTGTATAAAAGATTAATTAATAAATTTCTATCAACTTTGTATAAAAGATTAATTATTAAATTTCTATCAACTTTGTATAAAAGGTATTTAAAATATATTGTGGAAAACTTAATTAATTAATATATAACAATTGTGCATACTAAGAGAGATAAATTTTTGTAAAAGCGTTAATATAATAATTAGGCTTCAGGTTTGGTATAAAGCTACATTTTAAAGGGAGACCATTTTTAATATATTTATAAAAGTTACATGCGTCTTTTGGTAATGCGTTTATTAATTAAATGGATACAGTGTTGTTACATATAAAATAATAAATACATCTTTGTATGTATATCAGTTGATTTTGCATTAATGTGCTAATAATATTGTAGTAATATAATTATTTTATAGTTGAAAAAAGAGTAAAATTAGAGAATGAACAGCAGTAGTTTCCTTATTGGGACGTTGCTTGCTCGACAGCCAGCATCAGTAGCTGTATCTAAATGTTTATTACTCCTGTTAAAGTATAAAAGCTAATATAAAATAAATAGAAAGGAAGTCAGTTCTGACGTTGTAGTTATTTATACTTGAATGTATTAATATTTCTGGATCATCTGATATTATAGTGATATCTGCTAGTAATTCCAAATTTGGTCATCTGTCATAAATATCCTACTGTTAATAGTTGTGAGAGCTTGACAACACGTTTTATACTGCAAGTTAATGAATATTCAAATCTAATAACAATGCAATAGCTTTTTCGCACAATAATTTACTGCGCTTTTATTAAATACCTCAAGAAAAAGACTAAAAGTTAATTGTTAACATCAGTTTCCATGTAGAGGTACAATGGAGTCGCAACAGGGATCACTGCAGGGTGGCCAGATCAGCTGCGAACTCATCTGTGGTGCTTCAGATGTGCCCGTTTAAATCGACAAAGTACTTGAACCAAGAGTCAGAGGGAGAGGAACTGGAGAAGACAATCTTGTCATTCTGGTCCGGCCTGCCTGGCTCAATGTGGAACCACTGGTTAAGCACCTTAAGCCAGCAGTTCCAGAAGATCTTGTCTGATTTGCGTATCACATACGCATAGGAGGTCATACCAAATCATCTGGCCAGTTGACACACCTTCAGTCATTCAGAGGTTAGGGGCTTTTATATTTACAGCATGGTGCCAACTGGTCTTTATGGGCCATACGGCAGGGGACCTGCTTGATCCTGGGGGGATCCTGGTTCATAGGCCGAATAAATATTCAAAGAATATATTAAATTATTGGTAGTAGATTGGATAATAAAAACAAAATAAGTATATTATATATGAAGCAATGTGCCAAGATTATTTAAATAAGTAATAATTAGGCAAATGCTCACAGATTATGAGGTATTAGATGACCCCCATTGTATTAGCTGTTATTCTGTCATAATTGTCCAGATGATAATATTTATTTTGCAGCCAGGGCTACAATCAATAATGCTACTATAGCCTAAAATCAGTACCTAGACAGCACACCTGACTGTAGGTATGCCTAGACTAAGACGCTTGGAGAATGTTTAATAGCTATCACCATTATCATGATCATTAATGACCCTCAATTTCTCTTATCCTCCTATAATTTATAAATAAGACATACTGTATATCACTCATGCAGATTAATTAGAGAATTGTATTTACAATCACGATAATTACATATTATAATTTGATAATTGGTTGTTATAAAAATGGAGAAGATTAAGGACACAAAAATTATAAAATTATTCAGCAAACATAACTGTCCCAATGCACTTTAACTTTTTAATTAACTACTATTTCCTCATATTTTTATGTGCTAATGTAAAACTTAACAATCTAAGAGAACCAAAGAGGGGCTACTAGAAAATAACAGTTAGAACTCCGTTACTTTACAATTTAAAAAATTACATGCCTACAAAGTCTGACAAGAAAACATTGGGACAGTTATGCCTGCCACTGTATGTGTTGACTGGAAACATTTATTTTAATAAATTTATTTAAATAGAATAAATAGAAATAATAAAAATGTGTCAGGAAAGGTATCTCTTAGGACCATTAAAACCTGGGAATGGAATTTAAAAATTTTTATATAGATAACACTACTTAATATAATATCATTTTTATTATAATATCACATGAGTTGAGGCAATTGTTGTTTTTAACAGATTCAATCTTATATAGCTCAAACTGTATACTATCTAAGAAAATGTTACATAACTGTGTTTATGACCTTCTTTATATAAAATGCATTGCTAATAAATATTGTCAAGTGTAAGTAACATTGAATCATCAAATATTTCTAAAATATTTATAATAATTGAAAATTCTCTTAGTTTCTAAGAAT
Organism: Coemansia erecta; assembly: GCA_027574685.1. Classification (NCBI taxonomy): domain Eukaryota; kingdom Fungi; phylum Kickxellomycota; class Kickxellomycetes; order Kickxellales; family Kickxellaceae; genus Coemansia; species Coemansia erecta. The sequence goes on along the minus strand of JANBOJ010000372.1, from coordinate 2,391 downwards.
AATATTATTAGCTTTATATTGGAATATATACAATGTTAATTATAAATTATCAAATATCAATTGTTATTTGATAACTTTACAGCATGCCAAAAGTGTTTCTCATTATTCGATTCAAAGTAATAACCATAAGGATCATCTGAGAAATATATGTTCCAGTTCTCTAATTCACTTTCCTTTATGATAATCTTTTCTTGTCTGGTAGTATCATGAATATCATAAAATCCTATACATGTATCATCGCCAAAACTAAATGGGTCACCATAAATATATGGTAAAGATATATTTTCGTATACTTCATTAACTTCAAAATACAAATACCCGCCACGTCTGCCATTATAAATTATATCCATTTTATCTTTAAGATTTTTACATCTCTCAAGATGGGTGTCCATGAATTTACTAAAAAAACTTCTTCCACTAATTTCAGAATAATTGTCTAGAGTAATGTATTCTGTTGCTGTCCCAAAGCCAATGCGGCTAATAGTAACATTGCCAAAGAAAAGGAGATAGATGTTGACAATATCTTCAACTTTTGCATTTTCTCCAACAATAATTGGAAGATCCATCGAATACCTGTTTGAAATATTCATTTCAAAAAATTAAAATTTAGAAATTATGTTAGTAGAAAATACAATAAAAATTAAATACTTCTTGCACTTTTAAAATAAAAAATTATGTGTAAACTAAAACATGCAGAAATTATATAAAATTTAAAATGCTGGCAACATTTTTTTTGGAAATATTTTTTTAAAAAAATTAATTAAATAAGTTAAAGCTTTGTGTAAGGGCAAATTTAAATTTGTTTTACATATATATGATAAGTTTATTAAAGTTTATATTAAATATTTGTACAAAGCTGCTTATTTTAATTATACTGAAGGGCTTAATTTGACACTTTGTAAATTTTTCTAATTAATGAACAAATTAAATATACATAATTGTACAATGTAAACTGAAATGCTAATTAATATTAAATTTAAAAGTAACTTTTTATATAAAGAGATACCTTTTCTTTTATTTTTTAGACAAATAAATAAAAAAAGAAGTTGTATCCTTTTTTACGTGCTTTATGGAATTATTTCTAATTATGTAAAATATTGCAATAAAAAATATACATTATTACTAAAACAAGAAACAACAGAATGCCAAATTGTCAAGCTTTTTGCTTTGGTGGTCACTGGGAAATTGTTCTTAGTTCTTTAAATGCTTGTTTTCCTTGGCATCAGAGGAATAATGCAAAAATTTCTAAAACCCAATCAGTCTACCTATCTATTTTTAGGGTGCCTCTAAAAACCGCCAGATAGGCTGTACCTGTTACAGTGCATCCATTTAATGTCCCAATGCTTTTGCTTTTTACTCTGTTGACATGTAACATTTTTTACATTTACACTACAAAAGCCTAACTGTAATTTTCTAATAGCCTGACATTGATTCTCTTAGAAAATAATATTTTTGTGGATGTTTGTATATAAAGTGGGTTCAAAAATAATAAATATTTTTTATATTTATAATATTTACAACTACTTACGCCATGGCAACACAGGCATATAGTTTATACACTTTTATGGTAGCTGCTATAGCAAAATATATAGATGCATAAAGTCTAAACTTCTAACAATTTATTCACAGAAATAATATTAAATATATGCAAAAGAATAAATCTCAAAAGTAAAATGGGTGGAAAAAGTAACTCAAATTTTTAGTGTATTTTATTTTTATTAATTACTCTAAGGATACTAAAGCTGAAACAATACTTGTAAATTATATCAGTAGCTGCAATGAGGGTCATCTAATACCTTGTAATCTTAGAGCATTTGCCTAATTATTACTTATTTATATAATCTTGGCACATTGCTTCAGATATAATATATTTATTTTGTTTTTATTATCCCATTTACTACCAATAATATAATATATTCTTTGCATATTTATTTGGCCTATGAAACTGGGTCCCCCTGGGCAGTCAAGAAGATCCCATTCCTTATAGTTAATAAAGACCAGTTAGCACCATGCTGTAAATATGAAAGCCCCTAACCTCTAAATGGCTGAAGGTGTGTCAACTGGCCAGATGATTTGGTATGACCTCCATTGTCAATTCTAGGCAGTTTGTTGGCCTGTCTGGCCAGGTTTTCGAGGAAGTTCTGCGACATTCCTTGCTGGCCGGTGTTTGGTGGTCCACCACAGACCAGGACAGTGCTCCAGGTCGGCCCGTTGGGCGTTGGAGCTGGCGACAGCACGCATGGTGGCATGCCAGGGGGTGGGTGTTGCTTGCTCATTGCAGGGGCAATTGGCTTCGGGTAAACGTTAGGTAAGCAATAGATAAGAGTGTTTTTATTCCTTAAATATGATTGGCTGCCCTATTTTTTGCGAGAAGCGGAGGAGAGAGTTTTT
>JANBOJ010000371.1:0-13089 GCA_027574685.1 Coemansia erecta | reverse complement strand
TGCCACATCAGTAATCGGAACGAGCCACGCCTGGCTCAAAGTGAGCGCCGGCGAGCTTGCGCTCCAGCTCGTCGAAGCCGAGCCGTCCAACCACGCCGACCTGGCCGACGCTGCGTATCTCCTGGCAATGGACAGCAGCAGCGCCGACGTGCGCCGCGTGTGGACCAAAGTCGCCTGCGCGCTCGGCGACTCGTGGGAGCCAGCGGCAAGCGAAACACTGGCGTTTGCCGCGCACAGCCGGCGGAGTCTGGCAAGCGGGCCGAAGCCGCAGGTATTCGACGACAAAACGATTGAGGACTGCGCCGAGAGGTTTTCCGACGACGACGCGGTTGCGGTGGTCGGGGCTCTAGTCGATTCGTGCAGGGTGGTGGCGAAAAGGCAGATTGTGCGCGGAACAGGGCTCAGTGCGAACGCCCTGGAGTGCCTGGTTGCTGTCTACCACGCGGTCACAGACGCCGACCGGCGGCGTGCCCTGCGCCTGGGGGTCCACGAGGTGGCCAATCTGATGGTGCTGCTGGCTGGCCGTCATATTGCCGCTGCTGCTGTTGCTGCGGCCACCGGGCCGCGTGAGTGCTTGGACGTTGCGTCATACCTTGTCAATGTTGTGCGCGAGGCTGTGGAGCAGAACGAGGGCGGTGCGAAGTGCTTCTGGATTCTCGAGCTCATCTTCCAGCTCTGCCGCCCCGGACGGCCTGGGGACTCGTTGCTGCTGCAGCTACAGGCAGAAGATGACGGCGTGGGATTACTGCTGTTGACTGCCGCAACGATGTGCAGTAACATTGCGTTTGCAACTTTTGTGGCTTCGCTGGCGCTGCAGACGCAGTACGTGGCTGCTGCCCCCACTGGTCCCAGCGGCAGCAGAAGCAATGACAGTAACGCAGGCACCAAAGGCACAAGAACTAACCGGGTTACACCGGAGACGCGCAGTCAGCTGGCAGCATCAGCTCCGTGGACCGTGTTTGGCAAGCTGCTGGACTGCGACCTGGGCGACGGCATAAGCTTCATCACCGGCGCAGACTCCGGTGCAAATGAAATGATGGCCGGGATCCACTCTGCGCTCAGTGCGCTTGAGCTGTCGGAGGCAGCTGACCATGCCGGAGAGCATGCGGCAAGCCGACTGTCGCGCTACGATGCTTGCTTCGACGATGGCAAAAGCACCAGCGAGTACCTCGACAGCCACGGCCCGCAGCTGTTCCTCGCCGACCGCTTCCTCGGCCGCGCGGTCAGCCGGGCCACCGGCAGGCTGGCGCCCGTGGCCACCGGAATGCACCTGCGCGCGAGCCAGACATACAGGCAGATCGTGGCTGTTGACAGCACCACTACCGACGTCCAAAGGCTGGCAGGCATCGAGGCGGCGTTTGCACGTGACTGCCGACGCGTCAAGCGCATGCCAGAGGTTCTGCAGACGGCGTTTGCGGTCGACCGGATGGACGCCGGCACGGCCACCCGCTGGTGGCGCCTGTACGTGGCCAGCCGCGTGGCCGACGCGTATAATACCCGGCGCGGCAGTAGCGCAGCAGCGGACTTGGCCGCTCGGTCTGCCGACCAGGGCGCAGTCGCCGCAGCAGTGCTCGGCATGGTCGCGGCGTCCGAGCGCACAGCCATGTGCTTTGCGCAGGTGCCGGGTGCATCCAACAACACCGATGCCTTGGCCGCAGCGGGCCTCGAAGGAGCCTCCTCGGCCAAGGCCAAGGAAGCGCTGCTCTACCTGGGCTCGCTGAGCGGGACGCTGGACGGGGCGCTGGTCGGCGCCGTTCTGCACGAGGGCAGCGGCCGAGTGCGGTTCACAGCCTCGGGCACGTTCGACGCGGCGTCGCTGCTGCTCGCGCAGCTCATGTCCGCAGACCGCGGTCCCCTGCCCGCGCTGCCCCTGGACCAGCCGCTGACGGCCCGTGCCGTCGCGCAGCTCTCGCCCTACGTGCCGCAGCTCCTGGCCCTGCTCAGCGGCAGCCGGCGGGAGCAAGCCGGCGCGGCCCTCCAGCTGCTCGAGCGCCTATCGCACGCCGCGCCGGACCTCCTCGTGTTCCACGCCGTCGTGGCCGCGGGCTCGCTGCCCGCGGCGTCGCATGGCGGCCAGATGACTGCGGCCCTGGTGCAGCAGAGGTTCGACGCCCGGGTGGTCGCGGATATCCGCAGGTTCCTCGACCTGGCCGGCGGCCTGGCCGTGCTGCCGCAGGAGCGCGTGCGCTGGGCGTGCGTCAAGGCTAAGAGCGCCTATGACCGCTTGGCGGCCGTCGTGCGGGCAGGAGCAAGGGCTGGGGCTGGCGCGCTGGACGAGCGGAGGGCGGCGGGCGCCTGGGACGAGCGGCTGAGGGCCGTGAGGCGGCTGCTCGCGGAGTACGCTGCGCCTGGGGTGCCTGCGGGCGCGTTCGAGGCCGAGTTTATCGCCGCCGTCCCGCGCCTGCAGCAGCTAGTCGACCGGCTCGGCTCTGCAGCAGCAGCAGCCGGCTCGGCGCCGGGCGGAAGCGACGCCGACGCCGAGTCGCTCTGGCGCCAGGTGTTCCGCCTGCTGTCCACGCCGGCGTCCCTAGCGATGTCGCACGTGAGCCCCTCGCTGACAGACTTCCGCGCGGCCATCCCGATCCCCTCGCTGACAAGCCCCACAGAGCCCCTGTACTTTGAGCACACGGGCAGCACCATGCGGGTGATCGGGTCGAAGACGCGGCCCAAAATGCTCTCGCTGTACCTGGCCGACAGCCACGGCGCCGTGCGCCGCCACCGGTACATCCTCAAGGGCAGCGAGGACCTGCGCATAGACGAGTGCGTGATCCAGGCCTTCGTAAGGATCAACCGCGTGATCCGGAGCAGCGGCACGGGCGAGAGCGGCAGCAGCGAGGGGGCAGGCCACGGGGTGTCGGAGCTGGCCGTGTACAACGTGGTTCCGGTTGACACGTACGGCGGGCTGATCCAGGTGGTCGACAACGCGCCGTCGCTGTTCCACCTGTACGCCCGCCACGCCGCCCCTGCGTCCGCCACGGCCCGCCCGCCCGAGCAGCCCTCTGCGGCCACGGGTCTGCACCAGGAGCACGCGCGCCACGCACACGCCGTGCTCGCCCGCCACGGGCAGCCCCGCGACCTTCCGGCCGACAAATGGCCGCACCCCGTATCCCTGGCCGTCTACGACTCGCTCCTGGCGGGCAACCCAGCCCACTCGACGCTGCTGCACGCCCACCTGCTGGAGAGCGCGCAGAGCGCCGGGCATATGCTGGAACTCGTGCGGAGCTCCGTGCGGTCCATCGGCGTGGCCTCGGTGGCCGGCTACGTGCTCGGCCTGGGCGACCGCCATCTGGACAACCTCCTGGTGCGGCGCAGCGATGGCCGCCTGGTGCACGTGGACTTTAACGTGTGCTTTGACTTTGGTTCGGTCTCGCATATCCCCGAGATCGTGCCCTTCCGCCTGACACCCGTCCTGCGGTTTCTATGCGGCTCGGGCCGCTCGGATGATTCTGCGGATGGCCTCGATGCCTTTGCCCTCAGCCGCTGCTTCGGCGACGCTGCGCGGGCTACGCTTAAGTTTGCGCGCATGGACAGGAAATGCCTTGTGGGCGCCATTGTCCAGCGCGCCTGCTTCCGCCCCTTTATGGAGTGGTGCTGCATTGAAGAGTCGAGGCTCAAGAAGCAGCAGCAGCAGCAGCAGCTTCTTGAAGGCACCGATGCCCTGCATCAGAGACAGGAGAAATCGCCGGTGCTTGGCTCTCCACACCAGCTGCCATCCGATAGGGACGGTAGCATCATGCACACAGACGACTTTATCCGCGCCAACGGCCTATGTCCTCCGGCGGCGTTCTGGCCGCGCAGACCCGTGCTGGGCAGCGGTGCTGCTGGCTTAAGCAATGGTAGCGCCGATGCCGTGGGCGCGGTCTCTGAGTTTCCCTACGGATGGCGCATAGCCCGCGAGGCTGTTGACCGCGTTGATGCTCGTCTAAGCTACACGGGCACCAAAACCGCCGGTGCACCTGGCAGCCATGGCGATAAAGACGACGACGATCTGGTCGCCGAGCAGTTTGGCATTCTGTGGAACGCTGCTACGTCCAAAGACCGCCTTGCAAAGATGTTCATGGGCTGGGCACCGTGGGTGTAGATACAGGGAGAATAAAGAAAATGAAGAGAGGCAAGCGCCAAAAGCGAATGCCATTGTTTATATATCATGCAGGCAGCGGAAAGTCAGTCGTATTATGCTATTTCAATTACACTCAATCTTTTTTCTCGCTAAGCTCGACTACATGCTCCGACTCGGCGGGCGCAGATACAGGGGCTGTTTCCGCTGCAGTGTTCTGACCTAGGCGAGCCGCAGTGCCGGCCGACGCCGAGTACGGAGGCGGGAGCGTGCTAGATGGGTGGATAGCCTCGTCGGCCACCAGCTCGTTGGCAATCTCGCGCATGCGCATCTCCTCCGCCCGAGGCTGCCACGTTCTATCCGCGCTCCGTCTTCTCCAAAGCCGATACAGTATGACCACACAGACAATGATGATTATAACTGCCACGGGAACAACAACTCCGATGATGATCTTTTGTGTCGTGTCTAGACCAGAACTGCCGATGTCCTCTGGCGATTCAGTCGTCGGTCTGGCTATATCATCCGTAGCTGTCGTCGATGTCGACTTTACAGAGCTCGATGACCCCGATGCTGAGGTTACGCTGGCCTGCTTTGCGTAGAAGTCTCCTCCAACGCGCATCTTTCCGGTCAAATCTGCGTCTGCATTTTGGATTAGCGAAAGCGGTGACGGAGTATCAGCCGTGCTGTTGGTAATCTCCACGCCTGTGGTGTAGTCGATCACCCTGTTTAGCACCTCGGTGGCATATGCGATAAAGTAATACGTGTAAACATAATAGTTGATCCACTGGTCGCTGCACATGTCGGTGCCCAGTATAACCGAATGGCTGTACAGCGCAAGCAAGACAAGCTCGCCAAAGTCCTCCATGTACACTGCACTGTATGGAACTGCGCACGAGTCTCCACCAGTAGAGCTGACTGTGGCATTGTTGCAGTAGAATCGGGTGGCAGATATCTGGTATATGCTGTCATTCTCAGCACATACGTCGTATAAACCCCCCTGCTCCTGACCAAACGAGGTCGTGTCCCAGTGCTTTAGGTCTGAGTCAAGCGATCGCTGGGTGTATGACTTGTCTTCTGTATAGGCAATGGTTGAGCCTACGTACGTTTTGGTAGAATCTGTGGACCCCTTATTAAACTCCAGTATCGCCATATTGTACGCAAAGTTTGATGAGTTGTACGACGGGTGAACATGGATGTCGCTCTGCTCAATAGTGTATATCATCGGCTCGGAGCCGACCTGTCCATTATATAAGTACGCCTTATAGCTGGTATCTGGGTCGAGGCTGTTGCTGCCGCTATCGGTAAAATCAAGGCAGTTGGCCGCCACCATTCCAGCAGTAACCCCAATCAACCCGATTTCGCAAGTGGTCTGCTGGCTATTCTTTACCAGAATAGCTCCCCACGAATCATTAAAAAGGCCCTCATTAAGAGCGCGCCTACCAATTATCTGTCTCCGGCAGCTAGAAACTTGAAAAACTAACGCCAACTGCGAGATGAACAATAACAGTCCGACAAGTCTCATAACATAAATCCCAAAAAAATTAAATATTGGCAAGTATAAATAAAAAACAAATGCTTTTGGTGCTAACAAAGAGAAATGAATGGGTTTCCAAGTTCGGACCGCGCAATAAGTATCATTGGCGATTTGGTAGAAAAGCATGCGAAAAAAGATATCAAATAGACAAACTTCAAACCTGTTTTGAAATGGACTCCATTTTATCGCATGATCCATTCGCTAGCATATTTTTAACTAGACAACAATAAAATGCTATCTCTTCTCGCGGAAGTCGTTAGCGTGCCCATTTGCCACTGCCTCACTGGCAGAATTCCTGTCGACTGCAGATGGCCTTGCCACTACTGAATCCCGACGTGTAACGGTCTCGGTATCTGAGTTTGCAGAGTAGGGCGGCGGAAGTATGGCATGCGGCTGGACGCTCTCGTCGACAACCAAGTCATTGGCAATTTCGCGCATATGCATCTGCTCCGCGTGAGATCGCTCCTTGTCGTACAATTGCTTCTTGCGCAAATAGTGATAGACCAGAAAGACAATAATAGCAGCAATTATGACAACAGCGGGGACAACAGCACCGATAATTATCTTGAGCGTCTTGCTTAGCCCGGAGCTGCTGGGTTCCTCAGTACCATTGATCGACGTATCTGTTGCTGACAACTCGAGATTTGAGCTGGATGTTGCAGAAGATATATCTTTATCGGAACCGGTAGTTGACGTAGATGTTACAATAGCAGCCTGTTTGGCGTAAAGATTTCCGCCTACTCGCATTTTGTCGGTCATATCAATAAACGTCGGTGCGTTAAGTGTATAGCCGCTTTCCTTAAAGTCGCTGGTACTAACCAGCTTGAAGTTGTACATGTACTCAAGCGGTCGGCCTAGGACCTTGGCAGCATAGCCCATGTACCAGCTGGTGTAGGTATAAAAGTTTATCCATTGATCACTGCACCTGTTCGTCCCCAGTATCACCGAATGGCTATAGAGTGCAATCAGAATGAATTTTGAGTCAAACTCGGCATACATGGCACTGTATGGTATGGCGCACTCGCTACCATATTTTGGAACAATAGTGTCGTTGTTGCATGCAAGCGATCCATGGTTTGCCTTGTATATTCCATCGGTGCTGTTGCAAATACCGTTAAAGTCGCCATACGGCTCAATCTGACTCGGAACGTTCCACTTTAAATTGCTGACACCTAGCGAACGTTGGGTGTAGGCGGAGATATCATTGTTGTAGCTATACATTGCTGGATACGTCGTAACATTGCTTGAAGAGTCCTTATTAAACTCAACAACAGCCATATTGTAGACTAGAGTGGTCGGATTAAAGTCTGGATATATATGAATGTCGCCGTGGTCGATTGTATAGACATCGGGTTTCAGTAGCAGGTCGTGTTTGTAGATGTAAGCCTCATAATTTGCGCTTGGACTAAGTGTTGTATCGTGTGAAAAGTCAAAACAGTTGGCCGATACCATTCCAGCACTGAGCCCTATTAGTCCAATCTCGCAGGTCGTCTGCTCGCCGTCTTTAACAAGAATGGCACCCCATGAGTTGTAGAATGTGTTGCTGGACAGTCTGCGACGCTCAAAGCTGCCCACATCGCAAGATACATGTTGTAAGCCACAGGCAAGTAATACAATCCAGACGGATATAATTGCAGAAAACATCACAAACGAGCAAATAATAAAACATAAATATGTATCGCAGCAGCAATTGAGTTGAGAGAAGATTTAAATATGATAATGTTAGTTTCTTGTGCTGTTATACTCGATTTTCTAGGAAACATATTTTTCTCCGCTCTCTAATTTCCTAGAAAAGACGTCTCTCAGATATTCATTTGATGCCAAAAATGACATACGCGCACACATCCAGAGAAAGAGAAAAGAGACAAGCATATTTTTTTCAGACACCTTTGTCAATTTCTGTATTTATAGAAAATAGTTGAGGCTATCTGGTGCCTGACTGAGCGTTATTTCCATTGCCATTGTTGTCATTGTTGTTGTTGTTGTTGTTGTCGCCATTCCGCTGAATCGGGTTGAAGCGCGATGTTTGGCGTTGGCGAGTATTGGTATGGCGAGCTGGCCCGCCTTGAGGAGATGCACCCGGCTGTGAACCCTGGTTTGACAACCCAGGCAGACCTAGCGATGTAGGCGGTCTTGAAAGGCCAGGTAGACCAGGTAAGCCGGCCGATGCCGGTGGTGGCGGTGGGGGCGGAGGTACATTTTTGTTGCCCAGTCCAGGAAGACCAGGTAGACCCGAGATGCCGGCCTTTATATTCGCTAGCATTCGGCCGATATTTCCCGATTGCAGCCCTGGAACTGCCCCCGAAGTCGGCCTCGTGCTTCCAGCGGATAGAGGAGCTGAGCTATCCGAGTCATAAGACAGGTTGTGCGAAGCACCGGCGGTCGCAGGCCTGGGCTTATCTTGCGCAAAGCACGCCAGCTTCTCCTCGGCCTTTGGATCCAGCGTATCGCCAAACAGACGCACATCGACATCGTCCTGCGATCCAAGCTCTGTCGGAATTCGCTCGCCTGGTCTGGGTCTGCCCCAGAACCTGGTCGAGTGGTCGTTGCTCCCAGATGCCAGAATATGGCCCATCGGATGCCAGTCCAAGGACCAGATACACGACCCGTGCGCACCCTCAATGGCGCCACGTTGTTTTTCCTCGTCGGTTGTCCAGAACTGGATTGTTCCCTCATCGTTTGCCATGTTGTTATCGCCAATTGTACCCCCTGATGCAAACAGGGTCTCGTGGATCGGATGCCAAGCGATTGAGTGTATTTCGCGTTTCTCGGTAGAGTAGTTGCGCACTTCCTCCTTAAGGTTCCTGATATCGAAGAGCTTGATGCAGTGGTCGCGGCCGCCGCTAATGAGCCAGTTTCCATTGCGGTTCCACTCGAGGCTAGTCACAGAGTTATTGTGTCGCCCAAAGCTCGAAATACAACTGCCGGTGCGGGGGTCCCAGAGCTTAATAATATTGTCCTTGCCTCCAGAGACAATCATGCCCTTCTGTGGATGCCAGTCAACGGCGCGTACTGCCCAGCTATGCCCGCTAAGAACCTGCTCCTGCTCGCCACGTCGGAAATCCCAGACCTTTAGCTGCTGGTCCTCCGAGGCACTAACAAACTTTGCATCCGACGGGCTGAGACTAGTGCGTTCGTAAATAAAAAAATGACACGTTAGGCAGTTAGTACTATTGTAGAGAATTGGTCAAATATCTATCCATTATGCTCGCTGAATAGCCATTCTTACCTTAGTCCGCGCACAGGCTCCCGGTGGCCCTGGATGATCTTGACATTGTCGAGGTTTGGCTGGAAATATTTTATAATGCCGCCATGATCGCCCGTAATCATCCACTGGGAATCGTGACTCCACTCCATCGCTCGAATCGGCTTATCGTGGGCCTAAGATCGAATATTTCATAGAATCAGTTGCATTAGAACATGGTTACTTTGACGACACGACAAGAGCAATACAGTGTATTGACCTAATACTTCTCCTTACCGATAAAATGGATTCGAATTTAAATGTCAGTCCGTTCCACAGTGTCAGCTCTCCACTGGAAGAGCCTGTGATAAGCCATCTTCCCTCTGGCATCCACCGAATCACATTGATGGGGTATCTGACTTTATTCTTGGCGTCCCAGATGAACCTCGTGGTAAGAGAGGTCTCGGGCTCGTTTGGAACAAAGATCGGTGGGAAGACATCCACAGTGTAGCTTGGGTCACTTGGAAGGTTCTTGAGCGACATTGTCGTGCCGCCAGCCCTCAGCTCCAGCCCACGTACAGTCGCACCGTAGTAGTCGATGGTCTTTCGCTGCATCTGCTTCTTGGGCTGACCCTGGTCGCCATCATCCTGGCCCTGCATATATGACTGCGGCCTCTGCTGCTGACCTCCGTTGTATCCAGACATGGGTCTGGCGTTCCCCTGGTTCTGGTACCGCTGCTGCATGTACCCGCTCTGCTGGTTCATTCCGTAGGGGGGACGTGGCCGCTGCTGATACATTTGAGGAGGACGCATGCCACCGGCCATTTGCCCGCCCTGCATAGGTTGGTAGGGTCGGTTGTGCTGGCCGTATGGCATGTTCATTCCAGGCCGCATTTGCTGTGGAAACCGAGCATGAGCTGCCTGGCCTGGATACTGCTGTTGATGTGGCTGTTGTTGATATGGACGCGGTTGTGATGGTGGCGGCGGCGGTGGAGGAGGAGGTGGGCCTGACATTGTTGATGCAACTAGAAATGATTGAGGAAAAATATTTATTAGAATTTCAAACCAAAAGACAACAGAGGCATGTAATCCAGGTTTCTTCCGAACTACGCGTTACAATCACCGTGATTTGATTATGGTTTCAGAACTTTCACGTGACTAGATAATGATGGTATTCATCCTCGCTTAAAACGAATGGACCCTGTGAACCATTTGAAAAGCACCAGTATATATCGCAAATCGGAGCCGTAAAACATGACCCAAGACCAATAGATATAGCGGTGTCAAGTGCGTATTTTTTACAATTGAAAGACAGCGGCGACTGGTGGTCCTCAAGGGGTTCATCGGCCATGAAGTACAGATTGCCTTGCAAGTTCATATTAAAAACACAAAGTAGTTCCTTGATTTTGCCAAACGTAGTTTCTTTGGGTGCAACTACAAATATAGCTTGAGTATCCGGATAAAAATTACTGGCATCCAACATTTTATAGTATAAAAATATGTGATTAAAATAAAAGAACAAGGTGAATGGGAATGACGACTGAAGCAGGAAAATTGCTCAGATTTATAGGCGTTTTCCATTTAGTTCTTGTCGCAATCAACAAAACAATCTAGAAGTCTCTATCTTGCTTTTCGTTGATGTAGAGGTGTATGCTTTTATGTCTTGCTTTTATTTAAATACACTTCAAGCTAGAAAGAAAGTAGCTACCATTTAAGATAAAAATTAACTGAAATTAATTGATTAACTGTGTACAATTTATACCAGAACTAACTAGCACACCTTTTTTACCTTTAGATTGTGTATGCACATGTAAAGCGTTATTATACGGAAGATGCAAATAATAAACTATCTGGCTAGAATAAACAATTCGATATTTACCAAACGGGTTTCTGCTGCTACCCTGAATATCCAAGTGAGATAATTGTCGATTTAAATTGTCGTCATCATCCTCATCAATGAAATATTGCTCAGATTACATAGCTAGTAAATATAAAAACGTATTTACTTCATCATCGTATCCATTATCATCACATATTTCATTATACGGTTTTTTAAATTCATAACAATTGGTTTGCAAATCGCATAAATTTACATTTATAATTGATTCATTTACATTAAAAATGCATTCAGTTGTAGATAAGTAAATAGAAAATACAATTGAATACCTATTTTCTTTGCATTCAATATAAATTGGGACATCACCATGGTTGTCTACAATAAGTTTATCAAAACTCATTTCATTAGCTATTTCATGTCCATTAAACCACAAAGAATAGCTGTTGTAAAATCTGTTATTTAAACCAGCAACACGTCTAATGTCTTTAATTAACCATGTGGTGGGTGCATGTATGTTTATTTGGTTAATATCATTACCTTTAAGTACAATTTTAACAATGGCTTCATTATTAGAATAATCCATTTTGCAAGTATATACAGTGGCCCAATAAACCGTATCAGTCTTTTTGATTTTTAACTTCACCACTGTATATCTCGTGACACATTATAGCTACAAGCATGAAACTATTTGCAATAGATAGCCTGACAATGGAATGACATAATTGCATAGTAGTAAGTTACCACAAGTGTTAATGGTAAATCAATGAAAGTTTGAAAATCTCCTCGGCACTGATACAGTTTTTTGGGTCACTTCAAATTCTAAAAAGTATGCAAACAAATAAACATTTTAACTAAACTAGCCACCCAATATTAATAGAGTTTATGCATATTACTTAAGCCTACTGTTAATGTTGTACAGCTATTAAGCTTGTGTATCATGAAGGCATACTTTGGCTAATAAATACAAATCATTGATTGGCTGCTAATATGTTAGTGATTACTAGCATGAAATGGAAACTACATACCCAAATATAAGCAAATCAATACCACAATCACAACAAGCCAATGAGATATTTGTAAACTGTTTGTTGGGTTTGGAAATCTCTTATAGGGAAAAATAATCTATAAAGTCGAATGTATAGTCATATTGACGATGTAGATTAATCAACATCAAATAACCAAAATATATCCAATCTAAAGTATCATGTGCTACAATTGATCTAGTTGTGGTGTGGGACCTAATATTAATTAATTTTATATTGCAGTCAACTCGCTTTAGAGTGACACCCTTTCAAAGATTGATGTGGCAATTTTAGTATATTTTCTGTCTAATAAAATTGCATTACTAAACTATCTTGCATAAGCAAGTACACATATGCAACTAGTTTATTTAGCTAATCTATTTAAATACAATAAGATGTAATTTTTAACCAAGTTTGAATACATTCCAGTCAGAGTCTTTGTTGTTATATTCTTTGTAACATTTTAATAAATTATTTTAATCAATTTGACATAATCTTCAGCTTGCCATCACATCTACATTATTTGACTTTAGACAAATTCAATACTAGAATTATAACCACAGATATTACATAGTACTGCATGAGCAATTTGGTTGAATCTACTGCTTGATCCATTAATTAAATTGTAATTATGTGATAAAAACGCTGATTATTATTGTATACTTTATATTATAACTATCTTTTGACGGATCACAATACACTGATAATAGGTTGATCATATTAGAGTGCACTTTGGCAATGCTATAGACAATATTAGAAACACTTGCTGCTTAGCTTCTAATGGAATTTGCTTATATACAGTGATTGTAGCATTTGCTTGACCAATGTGGCTCCATTTCTGTAAATTAAATGGCAATCAATGCAAAAGTTAACAAATGTTAGCAGAGTGCAATAGACAACAATTACAGGTTTTTACTAGTTTACAGTAAGATTATACATAAAGTTATAGCCAATCAAATAAAACTTTGATATCAGCCAATAAACTGTATCAATGCTAACAAAATTTTCAATCTTTTATCCCTGCCTAACAAATAAAGCAAACAACTTGTTATCATTAATTTATTTAGATTCAATGCTAGTCTGTCTATTGCAAATAGTTTTATGGTTGTAACTATAATGTTTGACGAGATACACAATGGTGAAGTTAAAAATCAAAAAGACTGATACGGTTTATTGGGCCACTGTAGTTAAAAGTAGAGAGTTAAGGCAAACGGTTTATATTTCTGTAGCTTGTCTTATATAGAATTTGAGTGTATAATTTTTTAAACTTGCTGTCTTGTTTCTCTAGCTATGCCTTATTTATAATTTTCTTTTAATGCGGGTATGCCTTTTAATATAATTAACTATCGTAAACGCGAAAAGTAACCAGGTGTCTTTTTGATATGTTTCAGATTATGTTCTAGATTATGTTTCACATTATGTGTAAAGCGGCCTATCTAATGATATATTTCTTAC
>JANBOJ010000370.1:0-13212 GCA_027574685.1 Coemansia erecta | reverse complement strand
CCAGGGCCTTTAGGTCCAGCGGGCGCTCGCGCGAGCGGAACGCGCCCTGGTGCATCATGGACCCGCGCCACAGGCCGGTGTCCACGTGGTAGGTGACGAAGAACACTGTGGTGCGTGTGCTGAGCAGGTAGCGCGTCGGTGACACGCATACCCAGGCGAAGGGGCTGAGCCGCCGCACGTGCTGGCTGCCGCTGGACTGGCTCTCGAGCGCCGCGGCTGTGGCTGGCGGCTGGGCGAACAGCCGCAGCGGGTCCAGGTGCTCGCGCGCGCGCACCAGCACGCGGTCGAGCAGGTCGGGCGTCGGATCAGGCGCCTGATCCTGATCCTGCTCCTGCTCCTGATCCTGCCCACTCTGCTCGCGGGCGAACGCCTGCAGGCGGCGGGCGGCCAGCAGGGCCAGGGCGTCCTCGCGCGACATGGGCTGCACGGCCCGCTGCTCGTCGGCCAGCCTTGCCAGCGCGCGGCGGTCGAGCACGTCGGTGTCCCGGGGCAGCAGCACTGCGGGGTCGAGGCCGAGCAGCGAGGGCACGGTGACCTGCGGCAGGGGGCCGTCGAGGGCGTCGACGAAGTCAACCACCAGGCAGTCCCGCTTGCCCGCCGCCCGGCGCATGCCGCGGCCGACCATCTGCTGGAACAAGCCTGCGCTGCGCGTCGGACGCGCCAGCAGGACGCAGTCCACCGAGGGGATGTCCGTGCCCTCGGTCAGCACGCCGCAGCTGACCACCAGGCGCACAGTGCCACTGGCGAGCCCCGCCAGCACGCGGGCGCGCTCCACGGCCGGCGTCTCGCCCAGCACGCAGCCCACCTGGGCCGGGCCCAGTCGCGCAGCGAACAGCCGCTCGAGCGCCCGCGCGTGCGCCACGTCCACGGCGAACGCCAGCGTGCACGTGCGGTCCGCAGCCAGCTTCTCGTAGGCCTGCGCCACCAGGGCGTTGCGCTCAGGGCAGTTGACCGCACGTGCCAGCTGGTCGGCCGCAAAGTCGCCGAGCCGGGAACGCACGTGCCGGAGGGATTCGCTGGTGCGCACGCTGACGGCGCGCAGGCGGCAGAGCCAGCCGTCCCGGATCATCTGGACGAAGCCGCGTGCGTAGACGAGCTCGTCGAAGGCCCGGTGCAGGCCCAGCCCGTCGTGGCGCTGCAGCGTGGCCGAGCAGCCCCACACCAGCAGGGCAGGGTTTGCCCGCGTAAAGTGGTCCAGGATGCGCTGGTACACGGGCGCCGCCGCGTGGTGCGCCTCGTCTATGATCAGGCATTTGAATCTTTGCGGCTCGTACGCCGCCAGACGCCGGCTGCCCTGGCGGCCCAGGGTAGCTACGCTGGCCACCACCACGTCGGCTGTGGCCAGGGGTGCCCGCAGGCGGCCCTGGTCGATGGCCACGTGCAGGTGCGGCGCCGCCCGCTGGATCTGTCCGGCCGCCTGCGCGATCAGCTCGGTTCGGTGCGCCAGCACCAGGGTCTTTGTCATCGCCGGGGCGGGCGCCGGCACGCGCTGCAGCAGGTTGGCGAACACCACGGTTTTGCCGCTGCCCACCGGCAGCGAGACCGCCTGCCGCCGCACGTTGCGTGCTAGCGCCGCCAGCGTCTGCTCGATGCACTCGCTTTGGTACGGCCGCAGCGTGTGCACGCGTCGGGGCTGCTGCTGTTGCTGCTGCTGCTGGCTGGGCGCAATAGTGCGTGCTCGGCTTAATATAGTGCGCAGGGCGAGCCGCATGCGAGGCGAATATCCGGGTTTACATAGCATTGGTCAGGTTGGGCTCAGAGAGATATCACTGAAGCACACGGAACGCTGTCCGGTCTTGCGGCCATCGCTGGCGTATTGTGCCTATTTTCCATCGTTATTATTATGGCCATAGTAGCATTTACCATTGATTTCTTCTTCATTTCTCCTTTGAGCATCGCCCGATGCAGCATAGCGTTCTCTTTTGGGAGAGGGGGAACAATACGTTGCATTCAGAGTTGTGTTTCTCTTCTTTCTCTCTCTCTCCCCCTCCTTTCTCCATTACTTTTTCTTGTGTGTTGTTTTTCCCTCCCCCCTTTGTGCCTTTTTTGTGGATAAAAGAAATAAAAAGCCTTTTTTCGTTTTAATACGTTATTGCTTGAGCTTTATTTCTTTTCTTTTTTTATTAGCCGCTCAATTGGCCTTTTCTTCTTCTTCTTTCTTTTCGTTCCAATCGTTTCTCCTCTTTTAGCCTGGAACAACCAAGGAAGGACGCAAAAGACAAAAAGAAAAGGAAAAAGAGTGAAAAGAGACAAGAGTGATTCATTCCAGCTGCCGCATTTGCTCTTTCTATTTTTTTCTTACTTTTTCTACTCTGTATTCTACTCCCCCCTACCTCCATTTTGTTTCGCCCGAATGGCCCAGAGCCTTGCTATTTCGCTCTCTTGTTAATTTTTTTGTTTCTTTCCCACCAGCATTCGGATTCCGCTTTCTAGTCTGACACGTACCTCTCGTGAAATAAAAAAAATACCGAAATGACGCTGTCGCCACCGCCACATGCGTCGGGCGCACAGCAGCAGCAGCAACAGCAACAACAGCACCAGCAGGGTCATCGCTCGACTATCGTCCAGCTCTCACCGATGCCGCGCAATGCCCAGAACCGCATGTCTGCCGACGAGAGCGACCTGCTCAGGTACACGCCGCGCACGCTGATCGAGTCGGCAAAAGCCCGGAGCCAGCAATCTCAAAATGACAGTGATATGCCGCCGCTGCCGCCCGTTGTCATTCCGGCCACACAAAAGCATTTTGCTCACGACTATCCGCCGCCAGACACGGCACTCAAGCTGTCACCGCCCTTGCAGCCACAGAACATCGGACAACAACAACAGCAGCAGCAGCAGCAGCAGCCGGACATTGCCAGGCAGCCTTCATCCAGCCCGACAACAATACACTTCCTCGGACCGCATCGCAACACCGTCATGCGCATGTCCATGAACGAGGCTGTGCCTGCCGTCGTCGTGGCGCGCGAGCTGCCGTCGACCCAGGAGCACGCTTCACAATCGCAGTCGCAGTCGCCGACCCCACATGCGCGCACGAACAGCGACGGCTCGGACGCCACCGCCAGCCACCAGACGCCCGCGCCCGTCGGCATCTACGAGCCCGTCGACGAGAAGACATACCACCGCCACCCGCACCGCTACACCACCACGGGCGGCCACCGCCTGAAGATCCCGATCTACAAGCTCTACGACCACGCCAACTGGCACCCGCTCTGCGGCCGCTCGGTCACCGGCAGCCGTCCGGCACCCTTCCTGCTGGCCATCGCCATGCTGACCGCGCCCGTCGCCGTCTTTGCCGTGCTCGTGTGCCCGTATCTGTGGACAGACGTCAGCAAGGCCGCCGTCATCGTGTTCATCTACCTGGCCGGCTTGACCTACGCCTCGATGATGATGACCTCGTTCTCCGATCCCGGCATCATCCCGCGCAACCTCGATGCCATCACGCCGCCCGACGACTACGTCATTGCCGTCAACCAGGGCAACGCCATTGCCAATGCCAACGCTAACCCCAGCCCGCGCAATAGCGGCCAGCGGAGCAGCGCGACACAGTCGCTCGGCGAAAGGCACCACACCACCCACAACGAGGCAGAAACTGGTGCCGAGTCTAAACACAAATCCAAACACCACCGCTGGATGCACGGCCAAAGGCCGCCGCTGCACTACCACATGAAGCTGCCGCCGCCCTGGGTGCACGTGGGCAACCCGGGCCGCCACGGCGGGCCATCGAGCATTTTTGATCGCGAGGCGTCGAACGACGGCATGCGCGTCTACGCGCCGACCACCAAGCTGGTCACCATCAATGGCAGCCAGGTGCGGCTGAAGTACTGCGAGACCTGCCGTATCTACCGGCCGCCGCGCGCCTCGCACTGCCGCTTCTGCGACAACTGCGTCGAGAACGAGGACCACCACTGCATCTGGCTGAACAACTGCGTGGGCCGGCGCAACTACCGCTACTTTTACTCGTTCCTGCTGGCCACCACCCTGATGGCTCTGTACATTATCGCCTTCTCGATCGTGCGCCTGGTTTTGCCGCTGCATCGGCGAGAAGACACGCGCGACTACCACACGTCGTTTGGCGAGAGCGTGCGCCACCACCCGGTCGTGCTCGCTCTGATTCTCTACGTGCTGATCAACATGTCGATGGTCGGCGGCCTGTTCGTCTACCACACTGTGCTGATCAGCCGCAACATCACGACGCACGAGGTGCTGGGTGCGCGCCACGCTCAGCACTACGTGATTGGCGAGGATGGCGAGGAGATCGTGCAGGGGCGTAGGTCCCGGAGGCCCATGCTTTTGGCGGCCGAGAGCCCCTATTCGAAGGGCTCGTGTGTGAGCAACTGGGCTGTCGCGCTGTGCGCTCCGGAGTTGCCCACCAATGTACAGTGGCGCACGCGCGTCGACCCGGAGGGCATCGAGGAGCTGGCCACCGCCAACCGCACATAGCACCCTCCCTCCATCTCGTCCTTCTCCTCCGTATTGTTATCCACACATATCATATTAATCACCCACATTCATTATTCTGCGATTTCCCCTTCTTCCTTTTCTTGTTTCTATTTTACATTGTTAATTGTATCATGGCGAACACAAATTTAAACGACGCACTGTGTATAGTTTGAAGCGATGTGACTGCGAGCACTTGCTGTCCACTGCGTGCTTCAAAGTCTTCTCTGCGCAGTCAACGGTGTGTGACAATTCGCAGATGCATTTCCGATTCTCTGTAAGACAGCTCTTTGTTCTAGACATATTCGAATCTAATTGTTTGTCTATTAAACTTAAAAAGTTCATATTTGCAACAAAGAAAACCTACTGTCTGTCATCTGACCCTTTATTTATTATCGAGACTTTCAAGCTTTATTTCACTGTAAACATTTTTTTACAATTATGCTAGCTCTTGCTTATTGTATGCGCCGTTTGCCAAAAATTTACCTCATTTGCCAACATACAACTACTCACTGTTCAACATTTTTAGGCAATCCTATTTCTTTCTTTCTTTCTTTTTTAAAAAAGGCTAAATGAATGCACACTTGTTTACAGTCGCACAGTGAACAGGCTGACAGTAGATGTCTAAAAAAAGAGGATGAAGAAAGAATTGTAAAAGAAGTATGAATAATTGACCAATACGCAAATTGAAGGCAAAGCTTCTTGTACTTGCTAATGTTTGTCCAAAATCGTATATAAAACGCGCAAACTTTCCGTTCTTGCCTACAATTTCTTCATCCTTGCAACATTTGTTTTCTCAGCAATTACTTACACCCTAAAAGCTATATTGTTCAGATGGATTCCAAAATTTCGGGTGCTTACGATGAAGTCGATGGAAAATTTAGCGATATTGCCTGCTGTGGCAAAACTAGTGTCGACGATATTGTCTACTATCTTCAATCTCTCATAGATAAACATTATTGCGAGATTGGCGTGTTTGCAAAATATGCTTATCCCTACTTTGCAAATGGTAACAGCAGCAATGTCCAAGAAGGGCTGCAATGTTTTGAATCTATTAGAGACATGCCAATATATAATACATATTTGTACAACGATAATTCAATAGAAAACTGTATCCGAGTTGAAGTGTATATATCTAATACATCTGCGAGCAGCAATGACAAAGCTGCATTCGGAGGTGAAGATCATTATAACAAAAAGCTTGCTGAAGAGAGCGTTTATAGTGAGCAGATTGTTGACGTTTACTATTCCAGGCAGCCCAGCCTTATTGACCACTTGAATCCTAATCCAGAAAATGAACACAGCTTCTACCAAACAAAAATGTCATTGTCGCGAGGCGAGAATCGTAATTTGCAAAGAATATATGAAACATATAACGACGCTACGGATAGCGATTATTACTCTATCTCTACCAATAGTTCGACTATTCAAGAAAGTATCCATGGTTACGGTGACGAGGACTGGAGTTCAATTGAAACACCGCCTCCTCCTTACTACCAATAAATTACGGTAAAAATAAGAGTTTTAAAAAGAACCAGCTTTAGTGTTAACAGTCTGTTGCAATGTTTTCTGCATTTTACTTATACAGTGTGGTATCTGAAATCGCATACACTTACCTTCGAATTGGGCTTTAATTTGCGTTCAATATACAGAATAACTAATAATGTTTTTGTTTTTACAATATAGCTAGGTGGCCTTAAAATGTAGTTTTAAACACAGAGTTATAATACAAACGAGTATCTAAATTAATACATCATCTTGTTAATATATTTTGGGCATAAATGTCTGATTAACAATTATATTCGCTAATTGAAAACTGCTCCGTGCTATTTCTTTTACTGCAAATAGTCAAACATGCGCATGACGCAATGTGTCTGCAGAGACTTCCTGCCTATTGCGTGCTCAAGGTTTACAAAAGCAAAAACGCACGTCCAATAATTGGTGTATGCCTTATTCGCTGAAAGACAATTCTTTGTGCTATACATATTTAAACCTTTGCACTTGTCTATACAACTAAAAGAAAACTCCATATGCACCAATAGAATTGGCTGTTTAAATTGCCTGATTTTTAATTTTCTCGTGACTTTTAGCTTTATTTCACAGTAGGTATTTGTTCAATGAAGCCCGCAGTCACGTTTTTAATTTTTTTTAATGTAGGTGGCCTCTTTTTTCACAGTGTAGTTCTATTCATCCAAGCTTATTCCCACTTTTCATTTGCTACCTCTTTATTTTTTTAAAAGTCACCGTTTAGCTTTCATTATAAACTAGAAACGTAGTCTCGCACTTAATTACGCACAGTGAACAAGTTGACAATGAACGTGTAGTATAAAGAGTAAATATTCTTTTTTAAAGCTAAGGATCAAGTGAGAGTTGAAAATGAGAGTATCAGCGAGAGGGAAAGCAAAATATTTTTTGGAATTGTGCAAATATTAATGTGAAAACTGACAAATCCATGGAGAAATTTGCTGTTTTCCTTGCATAAAAATGTTTGGCCGGAATGGTATAAAATAAACGACAATTTTTTTGCCTGTTTACAAAATTTTTATTTTAACCACAACTTCCTTCATAAAGATCACAATCTAAAGATGCAATACCTCAGCCAGAAAGATTCAAACATTATATGCGAGTTCAACACAAATCTTAGATGTTTTGATCCTGTCTACTGCTGGGGCGAAACAAGTATTAACGACATTGAAGATCACCTTCAATGTATTATGGATAATATTGACAATAGCATTACAGTATCTGTACTCTATGGATACCCTTACTTTATTAATAATAATACTTACGCCGAACAAAACCAACATACGTTTAATTATAATAGAACTAGATCTATAAAAGATACATATCTTTACAACGGTGAAGTGGTAAACGGCAAGCATTGTCTTCAAATAGAAGTGCGTTTTACAAAACCAGCAGAAACCATTTCTGAGAATAATAATAACTATTTTAGCCAGAATATTGCTATTTACTATTCCGAGCACCCAACTGAACATGACTACCCTCGTCCTGATCCTTCAAGCTACGTTGACTTTGTTTCCAATCAACTTCCTCAGATGTATGACGAAATTACTGCTCTTCAGAGGATGTATAAAGGCGGTTACTCTGGAGACATCAATAGCTTTGCTGAGTGCTCGTATAAATCCGCAAACTACAATCACCAATCTTCTTGGGATAAAAATGGCGACTATGCAGGACCAACACCACCTCCAGATTATTATCCATAATAAATTGAAGTTATTGTTGTAATAAAATATATTTACATTAGTATTTGCTAATTTTCAAAAAAAGCCTAGTACGGTTTATACACTTCGCTGAAAACTATAACATGTTTATTTTTACCTATGAGAAGCAGTTATAAAGTTGACCTAACAATATATATTTTTATTATTATCTGAATTTTTTAATATTCAAATAAATTAAATTACTGTATAAACCGTCATACAGCTTGGAAACAATTTTACTAAACATCCTTAAATGCGTACTTTACCCTTTTAAATTTATTCATAAATTGACTGACTCGGATCTTCAAACCCTGACCTGATAGACGTGTGACTATGTTGGCTATGGCAACTCCAATCTAATCTGTTACTCATGTTAGATCTTGCAAGCGACCCACTGCCTTCACTAATTGAACCCTCAGTACCAGGTTTATAGTATATCTGGTCAAAAGCAGTGTGAATATTCCTGAATATTTCATAATAGTCAAAAAAGTTTGTATTTTCGGGCGTTTCAAGCTCACATAGAGTAGTAAACATTTGAACATCATCGGCTCCAGATATGAAAACCCTAATATACTCGTCCATTATAGCGTATTCAACTGAACTGGGAGTAGCTTCGGATCTCATCTCCGTTCCTATCACTTCATCAATTGCTTTTGAAAAGTTTCTCTGACTATTCATTCGGAAAAAGAGGGCTCTGGCAATATATCTTTTATCAACC
Source organism: Coemansia erecta (assembly GCA_027574685.1). Classification (NCBI taxonomy): domain Eukaryota; kingdom Fungi; phylum Kickxellomycota; class Kickxellomycetes; order Kickxellales; family Kickxellaceae; genus Coemansia; species Coemansia erecta. The sequence continues at coordinate 4,833 of JANBOJ010000370.1, read as the reverse complement.
TCTGGAGCATATTTAATAATATCCTCATAAGTGAGACCTACATCTACAAAGCCAGTAATCATGTTGTCCGCTTTAAAAAGCTCTTCCAATATAGGTGTATCCATTTTGTAGGTGTCAAGCCTAGTAGTAGTAGCGAAAAGCGCAGAATAAGCAATTTTAGGGGGAAAAAGTGGCAAATACAATGTCGCAAATTGAAGGGTGAAGAGAAAAATATCTGTCTATTTATACCTTTAAATTGTTCATCAGAAAAACGTACATGAAACGTGTAGGATTTGAAAATCGAAGAGAAAACCTCGAGACTTGTGCCACTACAATGTAAAATAAATAAATGAGAAAGCTTCCTGCACAAAAGCGACATCGCCTTATTTATTTACATGCGCACTGACTTAAACTGCTAGCAGTTTCTAAAAGGAAAAGCGTGACAGTTTACATCAGGCGTGTATTATTTATTTAAAAAAAACTAGGATTGCTATGGCCAACTACTGTATCCACGGGTTCATTTCTGACACGGGTATAAAACGATTTAATATAAATTAAAAACTACTCTATTCCAACGGGACAAGGTATTTTGGGGCATACACTTCGTCAGACCCGTCAGGTTTGTACACATCGTTCAGTGCTGGTTTTACGTAGCCTTCCGGGTACACGAAGGGCGGTGTCAACACTTTGGGCTGAACAGGGTTGGTCAGCATTCGGAGTGCCCCCGAAACTCGCAAGTATCCGTTGACAAACTGCAGCGCAGTCATAATAGTCCGGTTTTCGCGACCCAGTCGAGTAATATGCAGCCTGCTGCCGTCAATGCAGGGAACCTCGAGATACTGAACCTTCCGCTTGTAGAACAGCGATCCCGGAGGGTATTTCAAAAAGTTATGTTGGAGAGGCGGTATGGAAGGATCGGCCACGTACATGTCGTAGATGAATACCTTGGACATTATAGTCTTCATTCGCCAGATGGAATACATGGGTATTTTGCCCTGAAGTGCGCGGTACCGCTCAAAGATTTCATGGGCTGTCATCTTCTCCCAGTTGATCTTGCCGACCTTTTCGTCGAATTCTCTGGTGTACGATACCAAGTCCGTGTCCTGCTTCTTGGCAGACTCGAGCACATCCTTTATATGGTCAAGGCACTTGATCAATAGGTTGCCGCCAATGTAGCCCAGATCACGCAGAACCTCCTCGCGGCGGTAGTTTTTGGAGATCTCATACGGCAGCTGTGCAAGTATGTCGCCGCCATCATCGCCCTTGTGATCGTACTTGCACACGGTCACCCCGACAACCGAATCCTTAACCATCATCGCATTCATAACAGGATCGACGCCTCTAAACCGGGGCAAAAGCGACGGGTGCACCGATAGGATCCCCAGTGGAAACTTTTTCGAGAGCTCGGCAGGCAGCTTCCAGTCGAAGCCGGCAACCACAGCAATATCGTATTGGTTATCGGTGGCAGGGAGATCCCAGCGAGACATCTCGTGTCTGTTGCCGACGTGTGATACGGGCAATGCCATGTGGTCCGCATGCTCGTTGACTGGCGACTGCCAAATGATCCTTTTGCGCCTGTCATTTGAATACGATGGCGTAGGACATACTAGGCGAATGCGCTTGACTATGCCGTCGTCGCTGTCGTACGACGTTGTTAGGACCTTTAGGATCTCCAGGCTGTATGCGTCCTTGGCAAAGAGTAGCACCCGCATGTGCTTGTTCGGGTTTTTGTCCCGCGCCTGCAGCATGCGCACGTTGACCAGCGTGTGGTTTGACCTTGTGAGCATCCAAGGTCCTCTGATCTGCACTACCCGACGGGACAATAGGCTCATTGTCATTTTTTTCTTTTTCTTTTTGGCGGAGATCGAGTGTAGTGCTCAGGGGAGAGTGGAGCGTAAAGGGTCTCCTTCAGTAAAAAGAAAGAAATAGTAAAGGGTAGAACAAGGAATGGAACAATGTAAAGCAGCAGCACAACTCTATATTTCGACCGATAAAGAAAAATACAGGCGCACCACTATCTCCAGATCCATGCCGTGTGCTGCTCACCAGTAATGCAGGTTTTTGCCTTTGTGGGCGATATTCACGTGACAATAGCCTGCGGCTTAGAATAGTGGAGCCGTGTGGACGAGTATGTTTATTTACTATATGCCAGGATCCGTGGCCATGCACCTGACTTGATCCAAACACGGAACAAGCTCCCACCAGACAATGAATGCAAACAAGAAGAAAAAAATTTGTCATACAAACATACAAGCAAAAGATGCAAATTGCGTCAGATGCACAGAATGAAAGTTGTCGAACAATGGGAATAAAAATAAAAAAGAACTTTTTATCTTTTTTATTTATTTTATGTCAAGTGTGGGAACGAGTTGCGAGTTGCTGGTGAGGGTAAGGGAAATGGAGTAGAATTAACAGTGGGCGGGGAAGACGACAAGAGGGAACAAACCATTTTGTGCCTGTGCTGCTGGTCGCATATAAAGGATAGCGCATCGGGGGAGCAGCAGCGACGAAGAAAAAAACAGGATCTCTTCAGAAAAAAGTTACTCTCTTATACGTCCTTCGCATACATAACTAATATCTCTTTTTTTCTATCTCTTACATCATACATATATTGCCTAAAAAGACCCTAGATATGACATTTAGACAGGCCGCACTAGTTCTATCGCTGGCAGCAATCACCGCGGCATTAGCCGTCGACTCGACCACCAACAATCTGCCCGCAGGATTCGGAGCCGTTGCAGCAGTAGCGGGGGTAAACCCAGGTTTAGCAGGCAGCGGTAGCAGCAGTGCGCCGGACGCCGGCAACCAGGAGGTCGGGTACTCTCCGCCGCAGCAGCAGGTGGCAGCGCAGGAGTACGAGGCTAACAAGGGCCACTTTGCCGTCGACGTTGCCAAGGTGCTCGACAGGCAAAACAGCCTCTTGAGCGAGTCTCTTGAGCTCGACGGAATCGATGCTGAGGACATTAGCAGCCTCAGCGAGGACCTCCAGGACGAAAAATCCAGCAGCGCTGCACAGCTTGGCGCCACACTCGTATACAGCATAATGGCAGCATCCGTAGCCAGCCTTCTGTCAACAATGTAAAAAAATACTCGAATGAATGAATGAATCTATATGTCCCAATATGTCTTGTCTTGTCTTATTTTATAAAATACAGTGCAGAGAGTCTACACAATCTTCTTGTTCCTTGCGGCAATGGTGTTTGCAATTGTGTTGGTGGCAAAGGTAGCAGTGGCAGCGGTACTAGTGGTAGTGGTGGCGCAGCAGTGGATTGAGAACGGCTCAAACAGATTGCCGGCGCTGGCAATTCCGGCCATCTCCATGGACTTCCGCACGCGGTCCGACACGCGCAGACACTTGTCCACATCGAGCACCCTAAGCATCGTGCATTTCCCGACAACCTCACGAACGCCAATATCTGTAACACCAGCGCAATAAGCGACGCTCAGGGCCCTCAGCCCCTTCAGATTATGCGCAATAGCCAGCATCGACGTATCTTCGATCTGCGTGCAATACGTGAGATCCAGGGCCTCAATGGCCTTGCACCTCTGGACAAGCTCGCCGACCCCAAAGTCCGTCAGATTAAGCGTCCACCCGAGAGATATGCGCCGCAGATTGGACATGTGCTGGGCGAGCTTGGCTATGGTGATGTCGGTGCGCAGGCCGCCGGCGAGGTTGAGGACGCGGAGGGAGGCGAGTTTGGGCGCCAGACGCTGCAGCGAGTAGTTACGCACGCCCTTGCAGAAGCGCAGGTCGAGGTGCTTCAGGCTGGAGGCGTATTTGGGCAACGGCGGGTCGCTGCAGAAGAGGCGCATGGGTGAGGCTGTGGTGGTGGGTGCGTGGTGGATTGTCGCCGGGCTGCCGGCTTGGTGGGACTCCGGGGCAGTGGTCGGCAGCGCCGAGTCGTCGGTAGCCACCGTCGGGTCACCTGCCCCATCCAGGCCGTTTTCAGTAACCACAGCCGCCACAGCAGCAGCAACAGCCCTGCCCTGCCCGTCGCGCGAAAGGCTCCTCGACCTCTTAATAACCGCTGGCACGACCCACCTCTCCCCCATGTGCTTCCCCACCAGGGCCTTCTCTTCCTCTTCCTCCTCCTCTTGCTCCTCGTCCTTAATCTCAACCAAGCAGTTAACAATGGCGTCCAGCAGCGTAGCCAAATGCGGGTTATTGCGCTCGCCGTCCGACAGGGTGCTAAACGACAGTGTTTCGACCAGCCGAGCGTAGCGGCCGGAACAGCCCGAGGTGCGCAGGAGCGTTGCGGCGAAAGATTCGACTTTTGACAGGTGGTGGAAGGTAGGGGTTTTCCACAGGAGGGGCGTCGCCAGGTGGTTCCAGCGGTGGCAGGTCTGCACGCAGGCGTGGAGCGAGGGTTGGTGGCCGGTGAGATGGCTGAATATCTCGAGCAGGAGCTCGGTCGGCAAGCGTGTGCATATCGACAGATCCTCTACGTCCATAGTAGTGAGGAGAGGTAAGGGAGTGATGTTTTTTTTTTACAAAAAAGAAAGAAAGAGGGATGGAGTGGTATGCAATACAAAAGATGGCGGGTGGAGTAAGACGGTAGGAAATAGAGAAATAGAGAAATAGAGAAATAAAATGTGGAGGAAGAAAGAGAGAGGGAGAGAGAGAGAGAAGATGGCGCCTCTTGCAGAGAGGGAAGCATCTGCGGACAGCGTGAGATGTTTTTTTGCCTTTTATGTTTCTAGGGACTAGTGTGGCAGAGCCATTCTCGAGCATTCTCAGCGATGAAAAAAATAATAAAAAAAGAAAGGCATGCTTTATGTGTCAGACACCGCAACAGCAACAAAGCAAAATAGCACAATGGAGTAGAAGAAAAGAAGCCGTTACAATTTGGCCAT
>JANBOJ010000037.1:0-78325 GCA_027574685.1 Coemansia erecta | reverse complement strand
GGGCAGCCAGCACACACAAGAATCGCCTGGCGGCGACAATCGGCCAGCGTACTGCGCGTACAGCCAGTGCAGAAAACGCCGTAGCATGCAGGCCAGCCCTCGCTCGGTCCGCCGCGCGTTGATCGTTTGTTTGCGATATCCCAGCCCCGATGATTTTTTGTTTTCAATTAATTTTCTGCATCCATCAACGCGCCCTGCTCCTCCTGACTCTCCTCTCCTCTCCTCTCCTTTTCTCTTCTATTCTCTTTGCAAGAACCCTTCTGGATCGTTTATTTACTTTTTGTGTCTACGCCGAGCAGCCCTCCCGTGGAGCACAGTTCTATTTAAAACCCGACAACTAGCAGCTACAAGAGCATCACGCGTGGCGAAATGAGCGCACTGTCGGCAATCCGCTCGGTCATTGACTACGAGAGCGAGGTGGGCAAGATCTCCCAGTTCATCGACAAGTTCGAGGCCGTGGCCAGCAAGAAGCAGCTGGCCGCCGAGGCGATGGACACCGGCGACGACGACGACGAGATTGACGATGCAGACGCAGAGATGGCCGAGCTGGCGCCGGGCGAGCCGCGGCGCAGGTACGCCGAGCTGCTGCAGCGCGTGGCCGACCGCACCACCGACTCCGTGGCCGTGCGGCTGGACGACGTGCGCGAGTTCGAGATGCAGGCCAGCGGCGGCCACGTGCCGTTCACGTTCGCCACGTCGCTGGCGTACCGCATCGAGCACAACGCCAAGGCCTACGTCGAGCTGTTCAGCCGCGCCATCGACGCGGCGCTGCCCGAGCCGCAGCAGAGCGCGATGCACGACGCGTCGGCCGACGTGCTGGACGTGCTGTTCCAGGCGCGCCGCGACCGCGACCGGCGCGACGCCGAGGCGGCCGCAGCAGCGTCGGCGGCGGCTGCAGCGCCTGCTGGCGGCAGTGCAAACGTCGAGGGCGGCAGCGGCAGCGGCAGCAGCAATGCCAATGCCGGCGCCGTGCCCGAGTCGTTCCCGGCCGAGCTGACGCGGCGCTACACGGTGCACTTTGTGCCGCGGGCGGCGGCGCGCGTGCAGGCCGTGCGCGAGGTCGGCGCGCGGCAGATTGGCCAGCTGGTGACGGTGCGCGGCATCGTCACGCGCGTGTCGGACGTGCGGCCGTCGATGGTTGTGGCGGCGTACCTGTGCGACGCGTGCGGCAGCGAGGTCTTCCAGCAGGTCAAGGCGCGCCAGTTCGCGCCGCTGGTGCAGTGCGCCAGCGCCCAGTGCGCGGCCAACGGGCGGCGCGGCAAGCTGCACCGCCAGACGCGCGGCAGCCGCTTCGTGCGCTTCCAGGAGGTGCGGCTGCAGGAGATGGCCGACCAGGTGCCCATGGGCGACATCCCGCGCTCGCTGACCGTGCACTGCTACGAGGCCGCCGTGCGCCGGCTCAGCCCCGGCGACGTGGCGCACGTGGCCGGCGTGTTCCTGCCGCAGCCGTACACCGGCCTGCGCGCGCTGCGGGCCGGGCTGCTGGCCGACACGCTGGTCGAGGCGCACCACGTGCAGCCGCTCAAGCGGCGCTACGAGCAGCTGGCGCGCGCGGCGTCGGCGGCCCAGTACATGCAGCTGGCGGCGCTGGAGCGCGGCGGCGACGCGTACGCACGCGTGGCACGCGCGATCGCGCCCGAGATCTTCGGCCACGACGACGTCAAGAAGGCGCTGCTGCTGCTGATGGTGGGCGCGGCCACGCGGCGCACGCGCGACGGCATGGCCATCCGCGGCGACATCAACGTGTGCCTGATGGGCGACCCCGGCGTGGCCAAGTCGCAGCTGCTGCGCTTCGTGGCCAAGGCGGCGCCGCGCGGCGTGTACACCACGGGCCGCGGCTCGTCGGGCGTGGGCCTGACGGCGGCCGTGCTGCGCGACGCGGCCACGGGCGAGATGGTGCTGGAGGGCGGCGCGCTGGTGCTGGCCGACAACGGCATCTGCGCCATCGACGAGTTCGACAAGATGGACGAGGCCGACCGCACGGCCATCCACGAGGTGATGGAGCAGCAGACCATCTCGATTGCCAAGGCCGGCATCACCACCACGCTCAACGCGCGCTGCTCGGTGCTGGCCGCCGCCAACCCGGCGCGCAGCCGCTACAACCCGCGGCTGACGCCCGAGGAGAACATCAACCTGCCGGCCGCGCTGCTCAGCCGCTTCGACGTGCTGTTCCTGATGCTCGACCGGCCCAGCCGCGACGCCGACCTGCAGCTGGCGCGCCACGTGGCGCACGTGCACGCCCACGGCGCCCACCCGCCGGCCGCCGGCGCCGGCGCGGGCGCGGACGCGGACGCGGACGCGGACATCGACGTGGCGCTGCTGCGCCAGTTCGTCGCCGCCGCACGTGCGCGCAGCCCGGCGCTGCCGCGCGCCGTGGCCGACTACGTGGTCGGCGCGTACGTGCAGCTGCGCCAGCAGCAGCAGCAGCACCAGCAGCACCAGCAGCAGCAGCAGCAGCTCGGCCACGGCGCCGCCGCGGCCCAGCAGCGCGCCCACTCGCGCTCGGCCATCGCCGCCACCACGCCGCGCACGCTGCTGGCCATCCTGCGCCTGGCCCACGCCCACGCCCGCGTGCGCGCCGCCGACGCCGTGGCCGTCGAGGACGTCGACGAGGCGCTGCGCCTGATGGACGCCGCGCACGTGACGCTCGACGCCCACCGCCCGGCCGCCGACGCCGAGCGCGCCGCGCGTGCCGACCCGGTGTCGGCCGTCTTCGCCATCATGACGCGCCAGCTGGGCGCCCTGGCCGCGCCCGGCGCCATGCCGCAGCTGGCCTACGCCGACGTGCTGGCGCGCGTGCGCGACGCCGGCTTCTCCGAGGCCGACCTGGCGCGCTGCCTCGAGCAGTACGAGAACTTCAACGTGCTGCAGGTCAACCTGACGCGCACGCGCATCACCTTTGTGAACACCGGCCGCGAGTAGCCGCCGCGCACCATAGCGCCCAGCCCACGCCGCGCACCATAGCGTTCAGCCCACGCCGCGCATTCACTTCTGCGCCGCCTCCTGGCTTGCTTTTTCCATCCTGCTCTTTCCAACTCTTTCTCTTTATCTCTTCTCACTTTGGCTATTTTCTATTCATTCAACAGAACCGCTCGACCTCTGCTGCCACCGCAACCACCTTGACGTTGTCCTTGTCCTTGACCTCGTGCACCACCAGCTGCGCACCGACCCGCTGCCTGCCGCCGCCGCCGCCGCCGCCGGCTGACCCGACAGCCGCGACCGCCACCGGGATTGCCACCTCGCCGTGCGGCGCCAGCGTCACCACCAGCTCCGTGCCGTCGGCCGCCCGCTCGATTGTGGCCACCGCTCCGCCGCCGCCACCCTCGCCATTGCCGGCCTGCTCGCCGCCCACGCCACCAGCATTGCCGCCATAGCCACCACCACCACCAATACCACCACCAATACCACCAACACCAGCGCCGCCGCAGCCGCCGCCGTTGCCGCCGCCGCCGCCGCCGCCGCCGCGCAGCTTGGCTATCTTGGCGCGGTACTTCTCCACCTTGTCCGGGTAATTCTTGCGCACCGCAATCTTGATCTTCTGCTCGAGCGACTCGATCTTCTCCTCGGCATCGCGGTCCAGCAGCCGCATCCCCCCGCTGCCGCCGCCACTACCACCGCCGCCAGCTCCACCCGCTACGCTGCTCCCGTGTGCCGCCGCCGCAAACTCGGCATCTGCAGGGAACTCCACGCGCAGCTGCACATCATCGCCAGCGCCAGCGCCAGTGTCGGCTCCAGACGGCCGCACCGCCAGCACCCGCGTCTTGGCCGTCATGTTGCGCACCACCAGCAGCCGCCCTGCGTTGTGCCGCGCCGCCACGCCCGCCCGCACCACGCCAAAGTCCAGCGCCAGCGACTGGATGAAGAACTTGGACGGCCGCCGCACCACCGCCTTCAGCGTCGCCGTCTTGCCGCCCGCCGGGTCCAGCACGTTGCCAATCGCAATCTGCTCGCTGTACACGCCGTGCAGCGCCGGCTGGAACACGAACACGATCCTGCGGCTGTCGAATGCCCGCACCACGCCGTACCGGCTGCCGTCGACAAAGCGGATGTCGCCGCTGGCAATCGACCCCGTCTTGCGGATCGCGTACATCACCGCCGCCGCCGACCGGTTCTGGATCACCAGGTACTTGCGGCACGCCTCGCCCACCTGCATGTTGCCCACGTTGATGCTCTTCTGGCCCACGTCCAGCTCCGTGCGCCGCAGCGTCGCCTGCATCAGGAACCGCCGCACCGGCAGCTGGTACGACTGCCCCACCGCCCCCATGCTCGCCACCGCCCCGTCGCCTGCGTATGCCGCCAGGTCCGCCGGCCGCTCCGCCAGCCGGAAGAACAGATTGGCGTCCAGCCGCCGCGCCGCCGCGTCGGCCGCGTCTGCCGCGTACAGCGTCACCACCATCGCCTGCGACGCCCGGGCTGCCAGCCGGATGCGCGTCGCCGCCGTCAGGAACCCCGCCTCCACCAGCAGCGCCATGTACTTGCGCAGGTCCACCTGCCGCCGCACGTACTCGTCCTCGGCCTGCGCCGATGCAAACATCGTCTGCGGCTCCATGTCCATGTGCTCGACGATCTGGTCCAGAATGTCCCACGCGTGCGCAATCGCTGCTGCCACAGACGCGCCATCATCGCTGCTATCGTCATCGCCATGGTCATTGCCATGGCCATGGCCATTATCATTGCCGTTGCCATCGACTCCAGCATCGCTGGCCCTGTCTGCACTAACGTCGCTGTGGGCCCCCACGCCGCCCTCGCGGATGCGCACCGCGGCACGTCGCGGCGCTGCAGCCACCGACCCCACCGCCGCTGCATCGAGGTAGTCGATTGGCGTTGCTGCCGCCCTACTGCGCGCAAACGGCACCAGACGCACGTGTCCGCGCTCGACAGTCTTGTCGATAAACGCGTCGCGTCGCAGCACGCAGCTGCCGCCGCCGGTGCCACAGCTGGCGCCACTGCCGCCGGCCTGGCGTTCCTTCGGCCGCGTGGCAGCGCCATGGACCACGGCCTGGCGCTCCTTGAGCCGCTCGATCGTGCTGTGCATCTCCGCCTGGCGCTCCAGCCGCGGCAGCCGCCGGGCCACCTCGCGCGCCTCAGCCGACGCCGCCACGCCGGGCTCCAGCCGCGGGACGGCCACGTACGCCGCGACGGCCTGGGCGTCGCTCGGCGCCACCTCCAGCGTGATGGCGCACGCGCACACGTTGGCCAGCACAATGCGCCGCACGGCCCGCGAGTGCTGCGGCACAGCGCCAAAGTCGACAAAGTTCTGCTCGCAGCCGCCCACCAGCGTCTTGTAGAACACGTTGTGGTACGCCATGCGCCGCTGGTCCACGTGCACGCTGCGCACGTCCACCACGCTGTCGTTGCCGCGCGTGTGCATGTTGCGCACGATGATCTGCTTGCGGTAGCGCGCGTTGATGCGCCGCGGGTAAATGTCGACGCGCACCGCCGCCGTCTGCCGCGGCGCAACCACAATCGGCGCGCGCGTGCAGTTGATGACCTTCGACTCGAGCACGCACGCCACCGTCGCCGGCACGGCCGACAGGTTTTCGACCGTCAGATACAGCGTCTTGAGCGTGCCCACGTCCACCGTGCCGAAGTCCAGCAGCCCCGGCGCCACGCGCACCACCGGCGTGCACATGCTCAGCGTGCACGGCACCGCCAGCCGCTCGGCCGCGCCGGGCGTCGCCGCCGACGCCACGATCTCGCAGAACAGCGTGAACGACTGCTGCACCAGCCGGCCGCCGGCCGCCGCCGCCTCGCTGCCGCCCATCAGCGCCAGCGCCACCGTGCGCACCGCCCCCGGCTTGATCACCACCTCGTCCAGCAGCGCCGGCTGCCGCGCACGTGCGCCGTGGCCGCCATGCCCGCCGTGCGTGTGCGAGCGCCGCGAGCTGTCTCCGATGCTGCTGCTGCCCGGTCCGCCGGCGCCGTTTCCGCCGGTGACGTCGCCGGTGTTGGCCGCCTCGCTGCCCATCGACGCCGACTCGTTCACGTCGCCGTCGCCGGCATCGCCGGCATCGCCGGCCGCATCCTCGACGCCGTTGCCGCTGCCGCTGCCGCTGCCGCTGCCGTCGCCGTCGCCATGCGCGAGCGCCGCGCCCGTCTCGTCGCGCACCCGCACTGCCAGCCCGCCCAGCCGGCCCTCGACGCGGAACCGCACAACCACGGCCGTGTCGCCGATGTTCTTCAGCGACACGTCCTTGCGGTACCACACGCCGCTCGTGCAGTCGCCAAAGTCAATGTCCGCCGCGCTCAGGAGCTCCACGCGCCGCGGCTTCGCACGCTGGCTCGCCCGCGCGCGGAACACCCAGTGCCGCGTGTTGCCCGCGTCGTTCGCGTTCTCGACCGCAAACCGGCATAGGAATTCGCCGACCGCCTGCGGCGTGTACCGCACCACTATCTGCCGGCTGCCTCCGCCGGGCAGCTGCCCGCCCAGTGCCCCGTCGTCGCCATCCACGCTGCACACGTGCAGTGTAGCTCCCAGTGCCGCCGCATCCGTCGTCTCGACCGCCGCCATCGTCCAGTCGAGCGCAATCGCCGACAGATTCCGGACGCGCAGCACGCGCTCGTACGTCTTGCCGACCACGCAGTCGTCGAGATAGACACGTGACGTCGCCGGCTCCATCTCAAGCACCGACCGGCAGAACCGCGCCGTTATTGCTGTCCTCAGCTCGTCGCCCGCTGTACGCAGCACAAGTGCACCTGCCAGCTCGCCAAACGAGTAGTGAGCCCCGCTGCTGCTGCTGCCGCTGCCATTGCTGCCGCCGTCGCCCTCGTCCTCGCCCCGTGTCCCGCTGCCCTTGCCTCCGCCGGTTGCATCGCTCGTCTGCGCAGGCAGCACCAGCAGCGTCAGCTCGGCTGTCTGCCCGGCATCCAGCGCTAGCCTATGCATGCCGTCTATCTGGTTGAATGCCTCGTTGAAGTCGCGCTGTGCCTCTGCGCTGCACACCAACGTCGCCTCCTCGCCCCCATGCCCTGTGTCTGTGACCGCCACGTACGATGCCATCTGGCTTGGCTGCAGGCTGTCCCAGTTGGCGTTGTGTTGGTGCACCTTCAGCGACTCGCTGTCTGTGTCGATGTCAATCTCCAGCCGTGTGCTGCTGCTGTTTGTGACCCAGAACGGCACTACTGCGTGCAGCCCGTTCACGTATATCTGGTCGATGCACGTTCGCCGTGCCAGCCCTTGCACTAAGAACCGCCCATGTGCCGACGCCACGCATATACCAGAGTTGTCTGCCCGCTTGAACTCGACACTCATGCTCGTATACCGCTAGCAATGTAAATGCCTAAAATTATTTCTTTGAATTCGATATTTCTCGAAGAAAATAAAGTACAAAGCCGAAGGATCCATGCTAAAAGGACAGGAAAGCAGAAACTGCGTCTTGATGATTGGCGTGTGGCTCTGCCGCAAGACTTGCAAACTGTTTGTTTGGCTGCTGTTGACGTGGGTTCCTTGTTTGTCTTGTCGCTGTAACCCTCGCTTTAAATTCCCCTTTTTTTGCTTAATACACACCATATACGACATAGACACATTGACGCTCGACCAGCCCTTCCCCTACTCTCCTCTCCTCTCCTCTCCTCTCCCCTCTGTTCCTCTAGCAGCCAGCTTCAGCCTACATGAGCCAAGAGGATATTGCTAACGGCTTTGTCCACTGGGTAAGTTTACGCCTTCGACTGCGCACGCTGTACACCCCCACGGCTCGAATTACATACCCTTCCGTACAGCAACCGGACCACAGCGAGGAATACTAATACCACCTCTCCTGCCCTTGAACGACACCACCCTGTAGGTGGGCACATTCAATGCCCTGAGCAAGCCCGTTGCCCAGCTGAGCGACCTCACAGATGGAATTGCCCTCTTTGAAATATGCGCCGAAATGTAAGTTGCAGCCCAATTCATAACTCGTATGCCACGCCATCCACCAGACGCTGCTATATTTCATGTATGTTCTCTGTATTGGGAATACCTCTAAAAAAAACACCCGCTCTTTGCTATGCGTGGCCGGCGTTTGTAGTGACAAGCAATGGTTCAAGTCCATACGATCCGCCGATATAGGCGACAACTGGGTTCTCAAGATGAACAACCTGAAGAAGCTGTACAAGCTCGTTACCCAGTACTACGAGGAAGTCCTGGGCTACCCGGCATCAAATCTGGCCGAGCCAAACCTGTCAGCAATCGCCAAGAATGAGGACCCTGAGGAGCTGCTCAAGCTGTGTCATCTGATTCTGACGCTGGCTGTCCAGTGCGAGCGGAACCAGGTCTACATCAGCAAGATCATGTCGCTTGTCGAAACCGACCAGCGCAGCCTGATGGTGTCCATCGAGTCAGTTCTTACCCAGCTTGGGAGTGGCGACCCCGATGGTGACACGGATTCGCAGGATGTCGACATGATGGACGTCCACCACCGCGGCGCTGACACTGGCTCCGACGACCCCGTCACGCGTCTCCAGGCCGAGCTGATACGATCATATGCTGAGAAGGACGAGCTCGAGCGCTCGGCACACGACCTCAGCATTGAGCACCAGGCGGTCCAGAGCAAGTACGAGGAGCTTCTCCTGCTTAACGAGGAGCTCAAGACACGCATGGACGATCTGGAAAAGTCCATGGCCAGAGCCGACAAGTCTGGCCGCTCAGACTTCCTATTGCGCACCGAGATCGAGAATCTTAAGCACGACCTGGCCAAGGCAGACATGCGCTGCCAGGACGCCGAGCGCGTCAACCGCGAGCAGGCCGCTGGGCTGTCTGATATGACCCGCCGTCTGGCAGATGCTGCCGAGGCTCAGGACGAGGTTGTGCGCCTGCGCGACCAGCTCCAAGAGCACCGCCATGCTGCCGAGCGCCTGGCAAAGTCCGAGCATGTCATCGAAAAGTACAAGAAGAAGCTTGAGGAGAGCACAGACCTGCGCCGCCAGGTGCGTGCGCTCGAGGAGCAGCTGGCCGTTGCGCACGACCGCGCACGCCAGGCCGAGGAGGAGTACCGCCGTATTGCCCAGCGCCGCCCGGCAGCGGACAACGTGCGCGACGAGTATGCGCAGCTCGAGGCGCGCCATGCGACGGCTGCAACGGAGCTTACCCAGGCACTTGACCGCCTGCGCACATCCGAGCAGGAGCGCGACCGCCTACGCAGCGACGCACAGCGCGACCAGGAGCTCATCGCCTCGCTTGAAGAGTCGCTGCGCGAGATGGAGTTCACTGGCGGCGCTGCGGGCCACGGGTCTGCAGCTGCGACCCTCGAGTCAGGCATCGCCAGTGCCGATGCGGCCGACGAGCGCGCAGCACTGCTGCTCAAGGTCGCGCGCCTTGAGCGTGAGCTCTCGGAAGCCCGTCGCTCGGCAGATGCCTCTGCGCCGTCTACTACCGCCGCCGACTTCCTCGAGGAGGTTGCCGACGCTGCTGTGCGCGAGAAGGACGCGGCACTGGCCGAGCTCGCCCAGGAGCGCAGCCGGCGGCAGGAGCTCGAGGCAAGCCTGGCCACGCGCGACTCTGAGACAGTGGCCGCCGACGCAGCCCGCGCCAAAGAGGAGCTGCGCCATGTTACCGAGCAGCTGATGGCCTCGTCCTCCGAGGTCGCTGCCGTCCGCTCAGAGCTGGCCCAGACCAAGGACGACCTTGAGCGTGCGCGTGCATCGGCGCTGGCCACCGAGCAGGAGCGCAACGCGGCCCGCGAGGCCCTGCGCCGCATGGACCCTGGCGAGGCTGCCAGCCTGCGCGCGGAGAACAAGTCTCTGGAGGAGTGGTACGCCGAGACCCACGAGCAGAGCAAGCAGTTCAAGGACGAAATCGACCGCCTGTCCTCCGAAAACCGCCTGCTGACCCAGAAGATGTCGCAGATGCAGGAGGTGCTGACCCACGCCGAGATCCGCAACCGCGAGCACGAGTCGGCGATGCGCTACTCGCCGGCCGACGTGGAGATGCTGCAGAAGGAGCTGATCAAGTCGCGCGACGAGGTCCACTCGCTGCAAATCGGCCTCAAGCGCACCAAGGACCACTGCCTCATGATTGACCGCAAGCTCAAGGAGACCCAGCAGACCGCCGCCCTCGCCGGCCCCACGGCGCAGTCCGACGCCATGCCAGAAAACAACTACCGCGAGGCTCTGCTCGCGCTGCAGTCGCAGGTGGCGCTCAAGGACGAGCAGCTCAACAGCATGCGCGACATGCTGCGCGAGCAGAACAACGTGCATCTGCTGGAGTCGCGGACGATGGCGTCGGCGTGGTTCAACCTGCAGCGCCAGCTCGAGCGCCAGAGCGGCTTCGGCCACAGCAGCGGCATGGGCTCTGCCGCTGCCTCGTCTCGGCAAGGCTCGACGCCGGCGTCGTGGCTGGGCCAGCAGCGCGTTACGCTTGACATGCAGCTGACCGGCTGAGCAGCGCCGTGCCCCCGCTTCCGCTTCCGCCTCCGCTTCCACCTCCGCTTCCACCTCTCACCCTAATTAATCCGCACATTCTACATACCCTTTCTTTTGAACAAGCAAACAGGCTGATAAACCATCTAAAAGTAGAGCGACGCTGCAAACACAATGTCGCGGCGGATAAGCTCGCTGGCGGCCTGGAGCTTGAGCTTGAGCTCCATGTCGCCGACCAGCACGGCTGCGGTCGAGACGTTGTTGAGCACGTCGGCAATGCGCATGATGCAGCGCACGATGATTCCCTCCTGCGTATCGGTCAGCGCGGCGATGTTCACAAACGACAGCCCGCGGGCCCACTCGTATGCAACCTCCATCAGCGCAAACCGGAACTCGCGCTCGTACTCGTCGACGCTTATCGGGAGCCCGTATGCAACCTGGATCGACCCGACGCGCCGCGCAGCCTCGATCACCTTCTCGCGGCCCAGCCGCAGGTTCTCGGGCAGCCGGTCGACCAGGTCTGCCGGCTCGTTCTTCTCCGTGCACACAAACGCGGAGAGAAGCGCAACAATCTCCTCGGGCTCGTATGTGGCCAGCGTGTTGTCCAGGATCAGCTCGGTCAGCACAAGCTCGTCTGCCGAGTTCATCTCGCACGCCACGCGGCCCTTGAGCTGCACATTGCCCATCTCGTCCACGTATCCCAGGTCCTTCAGCACGTCGAGACGAAGCTTGTAGTCGGGCAGGAGGTCGAGGTTCTGCTCCGACAGCTGCATCGCCATCTCGTCGATTTCCGCCTGCAGCGACGCGCGGCGGTACGTGTCTAGGTAGTGCGAGACAAAGCTGGGACATGTGCTGCATTCATACCCAACCGCGCTGTCTGTCAGCCGAGCACGCTCGTATACCAGCTCCTGAATATCCAGCTCGCGGATGCGCTGCCACGTGTATTCAGCCTGCGTGTCCGATGAGGCGCGGAGCGTTTCGATCTCGCCCAGAACAGCTGCCACCAGCGCCTCGGGCATATCGAGAGGCGTCTTTGGGTTTAGCTGAAGCCTAGATGCATTCTCTATGGCCGACGCCTTCAGCGCTGCATTTAGTACAACCGGAATCGACGTTATTGCGACCGTTCGATATGCATAGCTGAACGACGAGGCCTCGGATAGACGGCCCAGAACAGAACCGATGTCGGTGATTGGGTATGGCGGCGCCAGGCGAAGGATCTCGTTGCTGGCAGCGACCGGTGGCGGCGGGTTAACGACAAGGCATCCAAACCGAGAACCGTCTGCCGCCAGCTTCTTGACAATGATGCCAAGCACAATATGCGGGAAATATGACACGAGAACAAGGCGTCCGGGCGCAAACGCCTGGATCGCTGCTGCGGACCCCTTCTCGGACGGCGAGCGGTGTGCCGCTCGGGTGTTCAGGCGACCAGTAAGCCGGTGGACAGAGCTCGCAAGTCCAAAGTATGCCGCTATATCCTTCTCGCAGACCGAGCAGTCGAGGGACGGATATTCGTCCAGCTGCTTCTTGGCCGCCAGGAGTCGCTGCTCGTGCTCGGGAGCCTGCCCCTGCGACGTGTTCTCGCCAAAGCTCCGCTTGATGACTTCCTCGACGCGCAGCTGGTTGGCACGCAGCAGGTTCAGGATCATCGTATATGTCAGCCGGAACTGCGACTCGAGCTTAGTAGCCGGCCCCAGAATCATAGTGTGCAGAGTGCCCGTGTCTGGGACCTCCTTTGTCGCATTGATAATCACGACTCCCGTGTCGTCAAGCCCGCGGCGGCCAGCACGTCCGGCCATCTGCGTATACTCGCCAGGGAGAAGCTCTCTAAAAGTCCGCCCATCGTGCTTTCTCAGAGACGAGAACACGACGCACCGAGCAGGCATGTTGACGCCCATGGCAAACGTCTCGGTAGCAAACAGGCAGCAGATCAGGCCACGCGCAAACAGCAGTTCGACAATCTCCTTAATAATAGGCAGCAGACCAGAGTGGTGAACGCCGATGCCACGCTTGAGCAGAGCACGCATTGCCAGCACCTGCGGCAGCGTGCGGTCTTCGGGCTTTAGCCGCTTGAGGCAGCGCTCCACAAAGATGTGCACCTCGCTGCGCTTGCTCTCAGACAAAAAGTCGAGGCTCCTAAGCGAGCTGGCGTACTCCTCGCACTTTTTGCGCGAAAACGTGAATACGACCGCCGGGAGAAGACCCTGCTTGCGCAGTAGCCCGATAAGATGCACCCACAACGTGACGCCCTGCCGCTCGGCCGTGTGCCGTCCAATCGTGTTGAGTACGTTGTGTCCGCCACCAGCACCCTGGCGTGACCCACCACGTCCGCCGCCAGATCCAGATCCAGACCCGGGCGTAGACTTTGTCGAGGGCGCTTTGTTGACAGCGTTATAGGCATCACGCCATTCGTTGCTGTTGAGGGTGCCGGTCTGGTCGACAACCTTGAACATCTCCTTGTTGCTGATCGAATTGCGCCCGACGTATAGATAGTGCTCAAGTGGCACCGGGCGTTTTGACGTGTTGATAACGTAGATGTCGCGCTTCTTTGTACGCCCAACCCACTCGGCAAACTCCTTCGTGTTGGGCACCGTTGCAGAAAGCAGGATGATCGATACGTGCCGCGGCAGCATGATGATTACCTCCTCCCAGACGACGCCTCGCTCGAGATCATTCACATAGTGGCACTCGTCGAACACCACAAATTCGACGTCGCGCAGAACATCGGCGCCGCGATAGAGCATGTTTTTGAGGATCTCTGTTGTCATGATCAGGCAGGATGCCTCTGGCCGGATCTTGACATCGCCTGTCAAAATGCCCACGTTATCCTCGCCGAACGTGCTTGTAAAGTCGTTGAACTTTTGGTTCGACAGCGCCTTGATCGGCGACGTGTATATTGTCTTTGTCATGTGCATCTGCGACAGCGCAACGGCATACTCGGCAACAACTGTCTTTCCAGCAGACGTATGCGCTGCCACAAACACGTAGTCTCCGCGCTCGAGATGGTAGACGGCTCTTTTCTGGAATACGTCAAGCTCGAATGGGAATTCTCTCGCCAGATGTGGAACCAGCTTGTGGAAGTCGGGGAACCCAGCGGCGACGTCGACTATGTGAGCCCACTCCTTGTGAGCATCGACCGATAGATCGTCTGTTGCTGCACTCGAGTGTACCATGTTCGGCGGAATTGTCGCTAGCTGGTCGACCTCACTCTGCTCGTTAGTTTCAGACTCTGAGACAGGAATCTCCGCAAGCGCATTGTCCTGCTTGTCAAGAGCATCAGCATCTGCCCCGTAGCTGTCAATCGCAAGGTCGGCAGCGTCAATATTCTCGTGCATACTCGCTTGCACATTCAGCGATCCACTGTCGCCGTCGGCTGATTCATCAATGACCAGCCCGCGGCTGAAGCCGTCGGGGATAGTGCAGAGCTCAAGCACATCGCTGTCGTCCTCGTCCTGAATATTTGCAACGACAGGAATCCCTCCGGGCTGAAACGGAACCTGGCTGCTTGATCCGGTTGCGTAGTTCTCGCGCCTACCAGATGCACGTGTAATCGACATTGGATCCGTAGATACAGGCAGATCGATTTCGACTGCATCGCAGTACTCTCCTGTAACAGGATCACGCACCATAGCCATGGTGGTGCTTATCCACGGCTGAGGAAGCGACATAAACTCGCTCAGTTGGTACTCCTTCTGCACCGGCTGCTGCATTGACGACAATTGCCGGCTGGTCATTGTGACCTGCGGCAGGAGGTATTCTTGCTCGATTGCGGCCACAACATCGTCGCTCATTTTAATAATACGTGTATAGCCTTTGAGATATTTTAAAACAAGGATAAAGAAGCAAAAGAAAGAGAGAAAGAGAAACCATGATGCGTCAAAACCCCGATGTGTAATCACTTCCTTTGAAGCTTGAGTTTTCGGTGCAGATTCCAACAAGATGGGGCTAAAAAGGCATATTCACGTGATAAAGAATTGAGATGTCGATGTAGAGCTTCCTACATAAAGTACATCGTCTCGTCAAGAAGATCGTGTGTCCGAATGATTCTGACTTCCGTATTCTCGCGGACGCCAGAAGTGTCCCTGCCAGCACCGCCGTAGTACCCAGAGCTCATCGAGCTGGCCTCCTCGAACGAGACGCCCATATCGACCAGATGGCAGCGGGCACGGTCGGCCACGCGGTGTGCGTAGTACACGGGTGGTACCAGCGACACAGACCGTGTGCAGATGGCGTAGGTGTAGCACAGATGATACGAAAGGCGCTGGATCGTGTCGATAGTGAATCCAGAATCGTCGTGGAGGATGTAGTAGTGCGTCGGCCGCGACGTGCCCTGGATCGCAGCGTGCGAGAACAGGTAGAAGTCCTGGAACATCGGCATGGTGACTCCACGGTCAACCACGGTTCCAGGCTCACAGTTTCCGGTACGGTCGCCGTCGCGCCCAATCGGGAAGAAGCGCGTGTTATGACGCTTGAGCACAGCCAGGAACGTGATCTGAGGCTTGTACTCGCGCTCGACAGACGCACAGGCTCGCTGGATGTCCAGCAGCTCGCGATCTCTGACCTGGGCAAACTGGGTCTCGCTGACGCCGTCGCGGTAGAATATGATTCTCTGGGGCTTGGTTCTGGTCTTCTTGTAGAAGAGCTTCAGATGGCGGACGATGGTCTCCTGCAGTCTGCTGACCAGCTCTTCGCGCGACTGTAGCTGGATGAGCGTGGCCGCGTAGCGTGTGCCCATAAAGTCGGTTGAGCCGACCACCGACGCGATCGACGGCTTGCCCTGCTCGCCCGGCGCCGGGTGAGTGACATCGCATCCAAGGAACATGGTCGGCTTGCCAAGCAGCATATCCTGCATGTCAGGCTCCGGCAGCGTCTGGTTGATACCGCCGAGTTTGACGTTGATCTTGAGGCACAGGTTGGCACAGTACTGGTCGTTGGGCCGCTGCATGTGCTTGGCCTGCATGCACTGCGTTTGGACGCCGAGCGTCGTGTACGCACAGTTCTTGACGCTCTGGTATACCTGCGTGTTGGTCGACGGCAGCACGACAAGCAGAAGCTGCGGAGACTCGTTGGGCGGGCACCGGATCTCGCGGCACGCCCTTTGCATCTCGGTGCTGATGTTGGCGTTGAGGTTGCCACGCATGATGAATGGCTGCGGGTGGTCGATGCGGTAGCCGGTGCGGTTGCACATGTTGACGAGAGTGGTGATAAACGTCTGAGCCCTGTTGTCGGGAAGAGTATGGCGGTCGACTAGGATCAGCACTGCCCAGTAACGCAGGGGCTTGCCGGCACTCCGAACACACTTGTCGCGCATGTTCCAGGCTCCGCCTTGGGGAGTCACCGAAGGGAGTCTCGATCTCTCGCCGTAGTTGATGGTGGGCGGCTGCAGCACGCGGGCATCGACTTTCGTCAGCTCTGATGGCATCTGAATCCCAAACGCGTTGACTGTACCCTGCTGACCAAGGTTGAGGCTGCGCAGAATATCGGTAATGCGCTCCATGTTCTGGTTCGGGCGCTGGCACGCAAACTTGACCATGTCTGCCGTCTGCTTGTCATCGAGCTTGCCCTTGTATCGCTGGTTCTCGGAGACTTCGCACAGCTCGATCGGGAACACCGAGTTCTTGCGGCCAATAAGTCCAGGAAGGAACGGGTAGCGAAGTACGACACCGTAGCGCTTGCGGAAGTATTCAGCGATGGTGATTCTCTCGGGCTCGCTATCGGGTTTGTTCGGATCGGTCCACTCGAACGACTCCTTGTCAAGAGACACCTTGGTCAGGCCCTTGACGGCAACCTTGCGCTTGCCCTGGACACCTCGATGGCGCATATACATCGTCAGGCCACGCAGAAAGCCTCCGATCTGGCGCACAGAGTTTGGGCTCATCGGACCACGCAGTGCGTTCAAGTCACGCACATTGAGAAGACGGGCAATCGAGTCTAACAACCCACCCGGCGTGTACATGGCAGTGACTGCGGTGTTGACATTCAGGTACAGGTGGTCGATGCCTGGGCGGAAGCTAAATGAAAAGCCGCGCCACAGCTCAAGGCCACCCGAAGTGTTGGTCATCTGTTTACGACTAAAGAACGAGCGACCAAACCCAACCATCTCTCTGTGGATGACCGATCCAATAGCCAGATCAAACGCAGTGAGAATAGGCTGGATATCGCTGATCTCGATAGCCGTGTTGCCGCGGAGATAGTCCGTTAAGATGCTGGTGTTGATCACGGCTGACTGGCGGATCTGGATCACAAAGTTATTAGACCGGCCATCTTCGGCATAATCCACATCCAGTCTAAGAGTCTCGTCTGGGTCGCAAACAGGATTGGGCGCATATGCAATCTTGCGGGCGTCGTAGACCATCGGCACACCTCTGAGCTTGCTCTGACGGTATTTGCGCATGCCCTGATCGTAGATGGCACGGGTCATATATGGCGGTGGCAGCCTGGTGAACCGGCCATCCTTGGGCTCGATCTCGATGTCGTACTGGTACACATATCCTTCGGGGTACTTGGACACCTGAACGTAGTTGGCAATGACCCTTGTTGATCTGCCCGACGTGCCATACTGCTTGACAAAGGCTCTGCCCTCTTGCTTTACGGAGGTGCTTGCTTTGGATTCCTGAGGCTGTTGCTCCTGCGGCTTCTGCGGTGGCGGCGATTGCGACGCCTGCTGCTGCTGCTGCTGCGGTGGCGGCGGCGCCAGTGATTGCAGCGCCTGCTGCGGTGATGGTGATTGCTGGTGTTGTGGTGATGATGGTGGCTCTCCGGCTTGTGATCCCGGAGGATGGCCCCTGGAGGGCGATGGCGAGGGTCTGCCTCTGGATGGCCGACCTCTGAATGAACCTCGCTGAGAGCTCATTGTTTGCGGATAAGAAAAAAGGAAGTATAAGACGGTCTTGGCAAATAAAAGGAAAGGTAATAGCGAGTATGTGTTTGGAAATAAAGTTAAAGTAGTGTGCTGTGAGCAGGATAGAGGTGAAGAAAGTTGGAGCTGGAACATCCTCCTATTTATACGATTCCTCGAGAGATGTCTCTTCACTTTCTCCTTCCTCTAGCTCCGCTTCCTACTGCATCCTCATCCTCTTCAGTCCTCGTGCTTTACATCACAATTGTTTGCATGCCTGGAGCTGATAGATCTTTGGCAATGTAAAAAAAAACACGAGTCATTTGTGCCGTAGCTTGAGAGTCAGCCTGCAGCAGAATGCATCTCGTAGCACCTTTCTTCTTCAGAGTCAATTTTTGTTTATTAATATTATTCAAGTAACCACCTAACAATCGCTGTTTGTTACATGGGGTCCCTCGTTTGCTCAAGGGGATACTCAAATACACCAATGAGGCTCTAAACGCAATAGAGCCACGTTGTATGGACTGGCTCTACGCCTCATAATTTTAAAGGGATTGTATTGATCTTGTCTTAATCGTCCTTGTTCGCATTCTTCTCTCCGTCAGAGGATCCGGCAGAGTCGGTGCTTGACCGGGATACATCTGCCGGCTCGCCGGCCTCGGCAGTAGCGGCGGCAGAGCTGGAGGCGGCGGCGGGATTGGCCGTGTTGGCACCAGTCAGCGCAGCAAAGGGATTCTCGGGAACCCACGGGCGCTGGAGGCTGTCGACCGCCGGCTTGCCCAGAACGTAGATCTGGAACAGCTGGTTCTTGTAGAGGTTCAGAAGCGGCAAGAGGGACTGCAGAATCAGAGGCTGGATATAGCCGAACTTGAAGTGCATAAAACCGACAATCGCAACTGTAAACAGCGTCGACTTTTGCAGCTTGGACAGCTCGCCGAGATCGTACTTTGCCACTGTCGTCTTGATGCGGCCCTGGTCGCTTCCGGGGGTCGGATCGTCGTACTCGAGCTCGGTCGAGTCGTTCTTCTGCTGGATCAAGGTCTTGATGTAGAACGTGAGCGCAACAATGACTGCCGTCACCGTGGCGTACGCCGTGCGGATAATGGGCGAGTACTCGGGGTTTTCAAGGCCAGCCTTCTTGACCACATGCATGGTGCCAAAGATGATGGCCATTTGCATTATCTACACCAGAGGGGTCAGAACGCAGTGTGCACGGGAAACCACGCGTCATTTGGTTTGTCCGAGTAATTGCAGATGCGAGATTGCGTTTCGGTTGGTAGAGAGGCAGTGTTAGCGAATGAGTACATTTGAATATACGGGGTTTTTTACTTTGCGGTAGAGCTGCACAGCCAGAGCTGAAACTGTACCTGGTCCTGCATTCCGGGCATTTTCGAACGAATTTCTCTCGTGGAGCGGCTGCTGTCTCTGGAACAGAATAAATAGAATAGTGAGAAATAGACAGTGGAACAAAAGTGTGTTCTACGAGCGAACGCGCGTTCTCTGCACGACAAAAATGTGAGATTACGATTTTAATTGGGTTTGAACGAAAAAAGCCAAGAAATCCGGTGATCGCCGCACCGTTTTGGCAGTGTTAGACAACCACCGACCACTTGGACGGGACCTCGCCATACTGGATGCCAAACAGTGTCTGGTAGATGCGGCTGGTGATAGGCCCAGCCTGGGACTCGGGGTTGCTGGGATCGAGTGGAATGTTGTAGTCCTTGCCCTGGAAGTGGATGCACTTGACAGGCGTGACGACGCAGGCAGTGCCGGCGCCAAAGACCTCGAGCATGCGGCCCTCGTTGCACGCCTTTGTGATCTGCTTCATGCTGATCTTGCGCTCGGACACCTTGAACTCGCCCCACGAGCGGGTCAGCTCGAGGATTGAGTCGCGGGTGACACCGGGGAGAATCGTTCCGTCGAGTGGCGGGGTAACAAGCTCGACCTCACCCTGCTCGTTGCGCCAGAGCACAAGCAGGTTCATCGTGCCGACCTCCATGAGCTCGTGGTCCTCGCCGATGGTCCACAGCACCTGCTGGTAGCCCTTCTTCTCGGCAGCAACCTGCGGGCCAACCGACGGCGCATAGTTGGCGCCCAGCTTGCGGTTTCCGACGCCTCCAGGCCATGCACGCACGTTTGTCTCGTCGCAGAACAGACTGACCGCCTTGAATCCGGTCTTGAAGTACGGTCCGCACGGGGAGGCAATGACGTACAGCATGGCCTTGTTTGCGCGGTGCACGCCGAGCGTGTTTTCGGTCGAGATCAGCGTTGGTCGCAGGTACAGCGAGTAGCCCTTGCCTTCGGGGACCCACCGCTTGTCGGTGCGCAGCAGCTCCTTGATGCACTCGATCATCTCCTCGCCGTTGAACTGGGGCAGGTACAGCCGCTCGGCGCTGCTGTTCATGCGCTCCATGTTCTTGTCGGGACGGAAGAGCCGGATGTTGCCCGACTCGTCGCGGTATGCCTTGAGACCCTCAAAGCACTCAAAGGCATAGTGGAACACCGAGCACGACGGGTCGAGCGATAGCGGTCCGTACGGCTTGATCTGCGGCTTGCTCCAGCCTTCGGCTGCGCTCCAGTCAACAGTCAGCATATGGTCCGAGAAGGTATGGCCAAACACGAGCTCCTCCTTCGGCAGCAGGGGCTTGGGATTGGTCGTCAGCGTCTTCTGCAGCTCTGCTGCCTGGATTCCCGCAACTCTAAATGCGAGTGGTGTGCCGTGGAACGACCGTAGAGAACCCAGTGCATTGGCGGTGCCAAGAACAGCAGTGTGTTGGCGCGAACGGGCAAGCCCGGGTGCGAGTCGTAGCAAGGTGTTCATATGGAGGTGAGAGGTGGATCAGTTCGGTTTGGTTAGTTGCTGCTAAATAAAAAAAACTGAAGTTGTAGAAGTCAAAGAGGCAGGTATCGCGATATGAGAGATGACTGTGGCGTATGTAAATGCCTGTTCAGCGGTTCAGCAAAAAGAAGAGACAGCAGACAGACTATCCGGATACTGTGAGCAAGAAGTGCGCGTGTGGTAGTAATCGACTCAAAGAGTTGGAAGCAGAGATAAGATGGGTTTTTACAAGTAGAGTGACAAGTGTTCTGGATAGGAAGGAAAGGGGAAAAAAGAGACTTGTTAGAAATGAGGAGGCGTCACTTTTTCAATCCAGCAGTGCGCCCATATATAAATCATAGACCTGGCTGCCAGCATTGGATGCCATCCGCCTCACTTCCGCGACGACAAAAGAAGAGAGGGGAAACTGACTCACAACGTCAGAAAGAGGGCAATAATCACAATGTCCGGATTCGCGCTTCCGGCCTAGCACACAGCGACGGCGGCGGCCAAATCATTTTTCCTTGTTTTCTCCAGTATGATTTTGCCCGGCGGCAGGCGGTGCCCGCCTGATCAGAAAGCGATAAGAAGAGCCACGAATGAGTCAGTTGTTTCTCACGGCACGCACTGCAGTGTTTGCGTTTCTGGGTCTGATCAAACCGATATTCGTGTGCAATGACAATGGCCAGTGCAGTGCCTGATAATCGCTGAAAGAGGGCACGTTTTTCCCACGCACTGTCTAATAAAGGGGTCACAGGGGGGGGGCATGCGCAAAGTCCAACTTACCCATTCGTGGTGGCGGTGATGGTGGTGGCATCTGCTGATGGTGGCGACATTGTTGCTGCTTTAATCTAGCTTTGCGCTATAGTCGGGATAGGGTGCAATAATGCGATACAAGGCAAAGAAAAGTGTAGGTGAGAGATAAAGGTGAGCAAGAGAGGGAGAAAGAACATGGCTGAGAGTCATCTTCTGGCAGAGGAGTAACCGTAAATTGCCGCAACGGGACTGCTCGGACCTTGACCGGTCAATCACATGGCCGGAATCGAGTGTGCACAGCCGTCACAGTGTAACTCAAAGATGTGGAATTCCGTAAATCAAATCTGCAGACGGCTGATCAGCAACCCCGCATATTAGACTGGGTCTAAATTTAGACCGGATAACGATCTCCATTCTGTTTATGCTTTTCGATCAAAGTTGCCCTGTCTTAATACTGAATTGCGCATCTACGTCTCTACGCCGAATCCAAAATGACGACGATGAGTCGCTACCCAGGGCGCAGCAGCCACCTGCCGGACGACTCCAAGCATCGCCCGGGGTTTATTGCATATCCTGCCAGCAAGCAGACACATCCGCTGGGCGGCGGATCCAGCCAGAAGCCCTATGGCTACAAAAGGTGGTCGACAGGCGTAGATGGACCGGCCGTGCTGATGCTGACGCTACTCTGTGCGTTTACCAGGCTCTATCAGATCGGCAAGCGTGCTAGGGTGACATGGGACGAGTCGCACTTTGGCAAGTTTGGCGCCTACTATATCAACCGCACGTTCTACCACGACGTCCATCCGCCGCTGGCAAAGATGCTGATTGGACTATCGGAGCTGCTTGCCGGGCACAACGGTACATTTAGATTCAAGGAAGAGTACCCCGACTACGTTGACTACAGGTTTATGCGCCGATTTACTGCGCTGTTCGGCATCGCGCTGGCACCGCTGGCGTACATTACGTGTATCCAGCTAGGAATGCGTCGCCAGACATGTGTGCTTGCATCGCTGTTTGTTATTCTGGACAATGCGCTCTGTGTCATGAGTCGCTTCGTGCTTCTGGACGAGCCGCTCCTGTGCTTCACAGCACTGTCTCTGTGCGGAGTAGCTGGTTTCCAAAATTCGCGTCATCAGCCATTCTCGTCCAGATGGTGGCGATGGCTGGCAGTGACCGGGTTTGGACTCGGGTGTGTGGTTAGCTCCAAGTGGGTAGGCTTCTTTGCAATATCCCTTGTCGGCCTTTACACGATCGAGGACCTGCTCCGGATGTACTCGGACCGCATGCCTGTGCGTAAGCTGGGTCGCCACTTTGTTGCGCGTGCCGCATGCCTGATCGCGATACCGCTTGTAGTCTACGCCCTGTGCTTTAAGGTGCACTTTGCCATTCTCAACCGCAGCGGCCCAGGCGATGCAACCATGCCGCCGGCTTTCCAGGCCAGCCTGCGTGGAAGCAAGCTCAGCCACCAGCCCTTTGACGTCATGTTTGGATCGACTCTCAACATCAGATCGATGCACCCCGGGTCAGGACTGCTGCACTCACACTCGCACAGCTATCCCGATGGATCGCAGCAGCAGCAGATTACATGCTACGGCCACAAGGACAGCAACAACAACTGGGTAATCATCAAGCCTGCCGGCCAAGAATACAACTACACGGCCGAGCCCCTGGCGCAAGTCCACAACGGCGATACGGTGCGGCTACTGCATAGAGGAACGGGTGCGATTCTGCACTCGCACAGCAAGTTCAACGCACCGGTGACTACCGGCGACCTGGAGGTTACCTGCTATGGCAAGCGCAAGTGGACCGACAAAAACAACGACTGGCGCGTCGAGATTGTTCGTGAGGACAGCTCGACCAAGGACAGCCGGGTGCACACAATTACAACCCAATTTAGACTGCGTCACATCGAGACCGGCTGTCTGCTGTCATCGTCTGCTGTGAAGCTGCCCTCGTGGGGGTTCGGCCAGGCCGAGGTTTCGTGCAAGCGCGGTGGCTCCGATACGGAGTCGTCGGTGCTGTGGGTAGTCGAGCGGCACATCAACTCGCGGGTGCCGTCAGTCGACATGCGGCCGCTAATCCAAAAGAGCTTTGTCAAGGACTTTGTCCGGCTGAACATTGAAATGGCACGATCGAACAATGCCTTGGTCCCTGACAAGGACAAGTACAACCATCTTGAGAGCGACCCGTGGACCTGGCCGTTCCTAATCTACCCGATGCGCATGCTGGGCTCGTGGAAGAAGGGCGATGTCAAGTACTACGAGATCGGCAACCCGCTCCTGTGGTGGTCGGCGACATTCGTTTGTTTCCTGTACCCGCTGCAGCTTGTCTACTACTACGCACGCCACATGCGCCAGATTCCTCAGGCATGGGCTGACGGCGAGGAGATGTATCTCTGGAACGGCGGCAAGCTGCTGTGGTTCGGCTGGGCACTGCACTACCTTCCGTTTTTCCTGATGGGCCGTGTCACGTATATCCACCACTATCTGCCGGCGCTGTACTTTTCGCTGCTGCTTCTGGCCTTCGAGATTGAGTTCTGCTCGCGGCGCTTGTTTGGCAGACGCCTACAGGCGACTGCCACGCTCTTCTGGGCCGTTGCCGCATTGCTGGTGTTCTACTGGTTTGCGCCATTCACATTTGGCTATGTCGGCGAAGTCACCGATCTTAAGCTGCGCCAGTGGCTGCCGACATGGAATATTTACACTGACACCAATATTTTTTGAGCCGATCGGACCGATCATCTTTCTGACTCTTTTTCCAGGTTTTTTGTTTGGAATTATATACTTTTCTTCAATCTTGAAATGTCC
Source organism: Coemansia erecta (assembly GCA_027574685.1). Lineage (NCBI taxonomy): Eukaryota > Fungi > Kickxellomycota > Kickxellomycetes > Kickxellales > Kickxellaceae > Coemansia > Coemansia erecta. The sequence goes on along the minus strand of JANBOJ010000037.1, from coordinate 54,771 downwards.
AGTCTCAATGAGCAGCCACTGCGACGCCGGGGGCAGCGGGAGACAGATTCCGGCGCTCATATGGCGAATGAGCAGCAGGCACCAGACACAGACACAGATACAGACACTGGCACCAGCAAGTATGAGCATCGCCGGGAGACATCTGCTACTGTCTCCGCACAGGCCCTGACAGCAGTAGACCAGTTTGACTTCTATGACCGCGTAATAGCACTGGCGCTGACCTTTGTATCGCTTTTCACGCGGCTCTACCAGATTGGCAAGCGAGACATCGTGACATGGGACGAGACGCACTTTGGCAAGTTTGGCGCGTACTACGTGAACCGCACGTTCTACCACGATGTGCATCCGCCCCTGGCGAAGATGCTCGTTGGACTGGGCGAGTTTTTGAGTGGCCACAACGGGTCGTTTGCATACGCCTCTGGAGCAGTGTATCCAGAGTACGTCAACTATACGTTCCAGAGGGGTTATGTTGCGGTGTTTGGCGCGATGATGGCTCCACTGGCATACCGCACATGCCGGCTTCTCGGGTTTGGCAAGCCGGCAGCACTGATGGCTGCGTCGTTTATCGTGTTTGACAACGCCATGTGTCTTATCAGTCGGTTCATTCTGCTGGATCCGCCTCTGCTCTGCTTTACTGCAATGTCGCTGCTTGGGTATTCGGGGTTCATGGCCCAGCGGCACCGGGCATTTGGGGCTTCATGGTGGAGATGGCTCGCATTTACGGGAATCTCGCTTGGCCTGGTTGTAAGCTCGAAATGGACCGGACTGTTTGTCATAGCGCTTGTTGGTCTGTGCACCATAGAGGAGCTTCTGAAGATGTTCAGCGATGGCCAGACGCCGGCAGAAACGCAGCTGCGTCACTGGGCTGCTAGGGTCTTGTGCTTGATTGTCTTCCCTATCGCGATATACCTGGCATCGTTCGGCGTACACTTTGCATTGCTGAACCATCGCGGCACGGGCGACTTTAAAATGCCGTCGTCGTTCCAAATGAGGCAATGGGGCAATGCCGTTGGAACACAGCCACACGAAGTGTCGTTTGGATCGAATTTCACGCTGCGGTCGCATCTTCCAGGCTTTGGGCTGCTAAACGCGAATGGAACGCGCCGATTCCCCGACCGCGACAGAGAGGTCATTGCGGGCGGCGTTCCTGGCAAGGTGGTAAACAACTGGTGGACACTGGTCTCGGCGAACCGTACATGGGAAAACGCGTCAGCGCCTATCCAGCATGTCTACAGTGGTCAGCTGGTGCGGCTGGCCCATATCAACACAGGCCACTTTTTGCGCACAGGGCGCAGCCCGCCGTACAACCTGGGCTGGGACCGCCGTGTCTTTGTCGACGGAAACAAGACAAAGTCTGATGTCTGGGATATCTGGAGAATTGTAGTCGATCGGGAAGAGAGTGCAAAGAGTAAGGGCAAGCTTCGCGCTGTAACCACGAATTTCCGTCTATATAACGCGGTTACCGGCTGTCTCCTCCAGGCTACGTCGGCGAGTTTCCCCGAGAACGTAGCCCGGAGGTTTAGCGAGGTCATATGCACCGACACCAACACAACCCGGTCTGAGGGCACGCTCTGGAATATTGAGCAGGTGCGCGATACGCGACTGAAGCGTGTCGCTCTTCGAAGCGCAGTCAAGCGCCAGTTCCTGCGCGACTTTTTGTGGATCAACCGCGAGATGGCCATCTCAAACAACGGACTAACGACGGACCCCGACAAGTACAAGCAGGCCGAGAGTAGCCCGTGGAGCTGGCCGCTGCTGTTCTACCCGATGCGCATGGGCCCATGGTCAGACGATTCAATCAAGTACTACGAGATTGGCAATCCCGTGCTGTGGTGGACATCGTCGTTCTGCTGTCTAGTGCTGTATCCGCTCCAGCTGCTATACTGGGCTGTGCAGTGGCAGCGCAGACAGATCTCGAGCCGGTGGCAGACAGGCGAGTTTCTGCGTTTTTGGGACACGACGAAGCTGCTGTGGGGCGGGTGGGCACTCAACTACCTGCCGTTCTACCTGATGGGCCGCGTTACGTATCTGCACCATTACTTGCCGGCTCTGTACTTTGCGCTTCTTTTGCTGGCATTCGAGATACAGTGCTTCGTGCGCTGGTACCTGCCACCGAGGGCCATCTGGCCAGTTGCCGGCACTGCGATTCTGGCAGCCGCCGGAGTCTTCTGGATGTTCTCGCCTCTGACATTTGGCTGGGAGCGGCCAGTGGCAGAGCTCAGCCATCTGTGCTGGCTGCCCTGGTGGAATGTAGTTCGCGATCAGAATCTGTTCTGATCAGCAGTACATTCTTTGCCGCGGAGTTCATGGCATGCACGCTCTTCTTTCTCTTTCCCTACGCGTACCTCGCAGCATCTCCTGAACCACCCCTTCTCTCTATTAAACGCCCTTGCTCCCCTCCCTTCCTCCTATATTTATCGTTGTTCGATATCCTACGCTTTATACCGAATACATACATACCACGCTTGGCATATCACAACGGTGTTTTTTATTGTTGCTGTCGCGCATTTGCTTCATCCCAAATTAATTGAGCATGTTTGGGCAGAGTCCGCAGGCCTCAGACAAGGCCGCCGAGCCTGCCTCCCCAGCAGCAGCTATCCAACGCAAGCATGTTGGCGGCGCTACCCCCGCAGCGCTTCCACTGCGGCAGTCAGAGAAGAGCTCTCTGTTTGCAAATGACGATGATGATGATGACGACGAGGAGGATAGCTATGACAAGGTGTCTAGCAAGCTGCTTGCAGACTCCTCGAGCAACAGCAAGACTGGAACAACTGCTGCCCATGCTGGTGGCAACTGGTGGCAGAATAACCGCGAGATGTTAAACCCCGTCGTCCTGACACTTCTGTCAGCAATGACGCGGTTCTACAAGATTGGCCGCGCAAACCACGTAGTCTGGGACGAAGCGCACTTTGGCAAGTTTGGAGCATACTATGTCAACCACACGTTCTACCATGACGTGCATCCGCCGCTAGCCAAGATGCTCGTCGGGCTTTCCGAGATTCTGACGGGGTTTGACGGCTCGTTCAGGTTCAAGTCGGGGCACACGTACCCCGAGAATGTCAACTACACGTTTATGCGTCTGTTTAATGCTAGCTTCGGCGTTGCGCTTGCACCGATGGCATATTTTACGATGCTCAACATTGGGTGCTCGCCCAACGCAGCGCTGCTTGCCGGTCTGCTTATATGCTTTGACAATGCGCTGTGCACGATCAGTCGCTTTATCCTCCTCGATGCGATGCTACTGTGCTTTACTGCAATGAGTGCTCTTTCGCTGTCTGGTATGTACAAGCACCGCAACCAGCCGTTTACGCTAGCGTGGTGGAAGTGGCTGGTTGCCACGGGTGTTTCGCTTGGCCTGGTAACGAGCTCCAAATGGGTCGGATTCCTGGCCGTGGCTCTCGTTGGTCTATACACGGTTTACGAGCTCTACGATATCTTTGGAAAAGACGATGTTGGCTCTGCTAGCTACTTGATGCATTGGATCTCTCGTGGCGCGGCTCTTATTGCCATCCCGGTCGCAATATACATGGCTTGCTTCATGGTTCACTTTGCCCTGCTGTACAAGTCTGGGAGCGGCGATGCCGAAATGGACTCGCTGTTCCAGGCCAATCTCGATGGAAACGGACTCAAGAACCAGCCACTGGATGTTGTCTACGGATCGCGCATCACGCTAAAGTCCGGGCTTCCGGGCGCTGGGCTGCTGCACTCTCACCAGGACATGTATCCCGACGGCTCCAAGCAGCAGCAGATTACCGGATACACGCACAAAGACCAGAACAACGACTGGATCATTAAGAAGGTACACGGCCAGCAGTACGGTAACACGACCGAGTCGGTCGAATACATCAAGAACGGCGACCTTGTGCGGCTGGTCCACGCCCAGACCAAGCGCAACCTCCACACACACCAGGTTAAGGCGCATATGTCCAAGCGGGACTGGGAGGTCTCCGGCTACGGCATTGACGACACCTACAACGACCCGAACGACCACTGGCGCATCGACATAGTCGAAGAGCTGTCGAGAAATAACCCCGAGCGCCGCCTCCGCACGCTTTCGTCCCGCTTCCGCTTGCGTCACGCCACCCAGAACTGCGTTCTCCGTGCCTCAGGAAAGTCGCTGCCGCAGTGGGCCTGGAGCCAGGCCGAAATTGTCTGCGACAGACGCAACCATCTCGACGACAACACGATCTGGAATGTCGAGAACCATGTCAACCCGCTTCTGCCTCCGGCCAAGGCAGACGATCTCAAGAGCCCGTTCCTGCGCAACTTTGTGCGTCTTAATGTCGCGATGGCCCGCAGCAACAACGCGCTTGTTCCCGACAAGGACAAGTTTGACTCGCTGACGTCGGCGCCGCACGAGTGGCCTATCATGCGCCTCGGTCTGCGCATGTGCGGCTGGGACGACAACAAGGTCAAGTTCTGGCTCACCGGCAATCCGGTAGTCTGGTGGCTCAGCACGCTGGCAGTCGTGGTTGTCGGCCCGCTCCAAATGGTCTACTACGCTGTGCGCATCCAGCGTGGTCTTTCGGACTTTTCGTCCTATGGCGAGTGGGAGAAGCACCTGTATGCCAGCTATATTCTGTGGGGCGGATGGGCGCTGCACTACCTGCCGTTCTACCTCATGGGCCGTGTTACGTATCTGCACCACTACTTCCCGGCGCTGTATTTTGCGGCCATGTACTTGGCATACCTGGTCGAGTGGAACGCGCGCCGTCTGACCGGATCGGCTCTGTCGGGCTCATCACGAGTCATTATGGCGTCGCTTGGCATTGCAGCCATCGCCAACTTTATGTACTTTGCGCCGTTCACGTTTGGCTTTGACTACCCGGCGAAAGAGCTTGCAGGCCGCAAGTGGATTTCCACATGGAACATTTTTGATGCACCAAAGTGAACCGCTATAGTGCGCTAATTTTTCCACCTCTATTGCAGGGTGTATGAATGAAAATGGAAAAGTCTTGAGAACATCAAAATTTTCATAGTCGAGAAAGCGAAAGACCTGGTTTATAAACATTAGATTGAGCGCTAGATTGCGCGCGCGCAGGCACCGCACAGGTTCTTGATCAGCTTGCGACCAAACGGAACGTAGCTGGCTGAATACCATGCGAGCGCACAGAACTGGCAAATCGCAAGTATCAGGCATAGAACACCAATCTTGAGGGTGAAAGCAGTTACAAATGTTGCTATCAAGAGCCCAATATAGATGAGAAACGCGGTCAGCCGAACGGGCTGTGTCGCCATCTTGAACTGCCGCTTGAACCCAATCAAAAAGCCCATTCCTAGCAGCGAGATGACGTTTCCTAGCGAATAGCACACCGCAAATGCCGCCATATGCCCCGAAAATATAAGAACGGTTCCCAACACGCTAAGCACGAGCCCAACCACAAAGCAGGCACCAAAAGCCATGTACCGCTCTGAACGCGAAAGGTTGAACAGCCCCGGATCCTCGCTCATGGGGTCATCGAGGCCAAACTTGCTTCCGCTTCTCTGCACGTTAAATGGTAGTGACATGACAATAAGTTATGATGGCTATATTACATAAAAGTATGAGTGGAGAATAAAGAAGAAGGAAAAGGGAAAGGGGCAGAACACCGCTTGTGTTGACTAAGCTAGGCAAAATCAGGCAAGCCGCGAATATGCACAAAATGCGTGACCGATATTTGATCAAATAATCTAAATATGAAACTCTGAAAATCAGCTTTTGGACAGTGGATATCCCAGTCCAATATAGCCACAAGATGTCATTGTATTATGCCAGCATATTCTCATATCGACTGAGCAGTCGAAAGCTAGACCAATGATGTTAAACAGCCAAAATGTAAATAGAGAACCGTTATAAGTATTGCCTGAAGTATTTCATAATATATGCTTCGTTTGTTTGTGTATGTATATGTGTTAGAGTAGTGTAACACATCATATTCAAGTTTATACTCCATGGATAACATGCTTGCTTCATTGAGTGTAGGCTGGATCTCCGGCAAGAGCACACAATCTATCGGATCAAAAACCAGATATCCATATAATTGATCTGTTGATCTAATCTGATAAGGGTGTTTATTATTTGTCTAAACGGGTCATAGATCCATCAGCTACTCAGATGGATAATGGATTCGCAGATCCGTTCTGGCGGATATCCTGGGAGAGAGGATGTATGTCTCTGGCGGCAGAGGCAGTAGCAGTAGCGGTGATAGTAGTAGTAGTAGACCATTGGTCTTGGCAGGCACCCCGATCTAACACAGTCTCAAACGTTACTTTGGTTTTTGGAATTCAGATTGGAGCCACAACCGCTCTGACCCGTTACAAGTTCCACAGAACATGGTGCTGCCAGGAGCCACCAGAGCCGAGCACCGATGAGATCTAATATGTCTCTTTGGAAACAGAACATTGTGGAATGATTTTTCAACAAGGCCGCCTTTTCTCTTTTTTCCCTTCTTGGATTTCATTTCAGATTTAAAAAAAAACTTTGCAATCGCTTCAGATTAAACATCAAAATGGCCGAGGAACAGAACGTCGTCGTTGAGCAGGTCGAGGAGGTCACCGAGACCGTCCCCGCTACCGAGGAGACCGCCGCCCCCGTCTACAAGCGGGAGCAGAGCGCCGCCGAGAAGAAGGCCCGCAAGGCCATGCAGAAGAAGGGTCTCGAGCAGGTTCCCGGAATCTCGAACGTCAGCGTTATCCGCAAGAGAGGCGGCATGTTCTCTATCTATGGCCCTGATGTCTACAAGAACAGCACCTCCGACACCTGGATTGTGTTCGGCGAGGCTCGCATGGAGAACTACGGCCGCCCTAACCCCGCCTTCCAGCGCCAGGCTGCCAATGCCAGCGCCTCCGCTGATGCCGCCCCGGCTCAAGTCGAGGCATCCGCCCCTGCTGCCGCTGCTGCCGAGGAGGCCGAGGAGGTTGACGAGGAGGGTGTTGATAGCAAGGACGTCGAGCTCGTCATGTCCCAGGCTGGCTGCACTCGTGCCAAGGCTGTCCAGGCTCTGAAGAGCAGCAAGAACGACGTCGTTAATGCCATCATGGAACTCACGCTCAACTAGAAGCTGAATGTGTTACTCTTCTGTTTAGGACAAAATAAACTTTATTCAAAGTACGTCACATGTTGTAGAGCTTCTGGGTGCCTTCGCTGCTGGCGGTTCTCTGACCATGAGCCGTAATCGCCGAATCCATCAGCTGTGGCTGATCTCTCGGTTGCTGGTTTGGCTGAATGTTAAGAAGGCCCATTATCGCCTCCAGATGATTTGGCCCAGGGACCCCAGCAGCGCCAGATCCGACAGGTATCGGCTGCATCGAAGCGCTCATGGCCATCTGCTGTTGAGCAGCGTTTGGCTGAGAGACAAAGCTCGGTTGCTGCTGCTGGATATCGCCAACCACGGGCTGGGGCTGCGGCATCATGGGAATATGCGACAGCGGAGTGGCAATATGAGGCGGGGGTGGAGGCGGCATCATCTGCGCAAAGCGCATCCACCACTCGCGCAAGCCAGCTTCAAAGGTGGACTGCATCTGCTCAAACATCGTCGCAGTAGCGCGATTGTATGCAGGAATAAGGGTCTGCTCCATGACGGCGGCCATTCCCTGAATAACTCGGTTCTCGACCTGCGTGCTTATGCGCTCAACCAGCTTGGACTCGGTTTCAGCGCTAAGGCTCACGTTGGTCAAACGGCTCTCGTTGCTCGCCTGCAGATCTGCCATCGCGATAGCGATATGTGACTTGATCTGCGAAGAAAGCTCGGCTTGAAGATCGGCGGTAGAAGAAGTGGCAGGCGCAGCTGCAGCTGGATTGCTTGGAGGCTGCTGCGACGGCAGACGCTGATACCCAGCAGCTTGCGCTGCACCATCAGCCGAAATGGTAGGTGTAGTCTCAGTCTTTGGCAATGCTCTTGCCGGTACCGGTGCTGGTGCCGGCACCGATGCTGATGCTGGTGCCTGTGCTGAGAATGGCGAGCTCTGCGAAAACACCACGGCCGGATCAGGCACAGGCTGGTGCTCGACAGTATCAAAGCCTGCAATCTGCAGCTGCTGTACAAGGCGGTTGTGCACGCTGTAGATGCTCAGGCACGGCCCCGAGGTGTCTCCGGTGACAGGTGGCTCGACTACCGACACAAAGCTTAACGCTGGCTGATCTTCGCCAAGTGAATAGCCAACAGGTCTCTCCAGACGCATGTTTTCGCCACTCCCTGTGGATCTGAGCACAAAGAGAGCCGCTGGCGCATGCGTGGCGGCGACTGTAAGGCAGCGACCTTGATCGGCCCACGAGATTGCCGCGAATGCATATGCCAGCTTGGGCGCCGATCCGGCAAACGAGACTCGCTGGAGACGCACAATCTGGTCCGTGCCGTTCCCAAGCCACCAGAGCTGCATCTTCTTGTTCATCGAGTAGCCAAAGACTACATGGCCAGCGCCATCCTCCTTGCATGTCGGAGTGATGTAGATAAGCGTATCAGCGGGCTGCTCGCACTTTGTAATGTCAGAGATAACCTTGCATGGCTCGCTGCCACCCGTCGTAGCTGCCCACTGCTTGTTCAGCTCGTAGATACGGACCAGTCTGTCCTCTGTTCCCACAATGACCCAGTCAAGCCCAATTCTCTCGATGGCAGTCACACCAGACTCCGTTGGAACAGGCACAATAACAAGCCCACCGTTGGGAAGGTCCGAGCGCTGGCCCTGAGAAGACGGGATGGGGGCGCGGATAATCATAAATCCCTTATCGGTACCGACACACAGCTCCATAGTGCCGTCGATAATCTCCGAACGCCAGGACAGGCAGGTAAAGCGGGCATCACCGCTGCTGTCAACATTGATGAACGGCTCGTAGACAATGGCATCTTCGGATGAGGCCGCGTTCGGATCCACAGGGCTGATGAGCCAGACGATCAGCCGGTTGTCCTTGCCCAGCGAAGCAAGAATCTGAGGCATCTCCGGCTCCCTCGAGCATGGATGGAACGCCAAGTCGATGATGGATTCCGTGTGACCCTGCATCTTTGCGAGCTGACCATGAAGCTGGTGTATCACACGGATGCGGCCGCCCTCCTTGCTACGTACGGCGTAGCAGATGTAGTCGCGGCTAACAGAGATGAGCCGGCCAGGGTAGAAGCGAGTGGACTGTTGCAGAAGAGAAATAGGAACAATTTCGGGCTTGTCCTCGAGCTTGACCTTTGCAGGGTCGATAACCATGTTAGAGACCTTTGGCTGCTTTCTAGGGGTGCTGCCTGCACTGCCTGCAGGACTGCTGTTAGTGTCGTTGCCGCCTGGAATCGGCGTACCGGCGGTGCTTCTGTTTTTTCCTGATGGGATAGAAGCAGTCGAGGTAGCCCTCAGGCGTGGCGACGTATACGGGGAAGGCACTTGAGGCTTTGCTGACGTATTTGGGACGACAGATGCTCCAGCCGCAGAGGTATTTGCGGGAATGGTGCTTGGGGTCTGAGATGAAAAAGCTGCACCGTTGCTAACTAGCATTTCACTGCCGCTGACACTAGCACTGGCACTTACAGTGCCACTACCGTTGATATTTGCTCCAGAAGCGGTGGTCTGTGCCGCCATCATGCGTCTGAGCTGGTCGATTGGGTTGTTGGTAGTCGATTTTGGCTGCTCAGGCAGGCCAAATGCTCTTTCGAGGTCTGAAACTTGCATCGGCGACTGGGATGACGAGTATGACTGTGCTGTTGTTGCTGCAGACGGGGCAGCAGGTGCCGCCGACGCCTGAGGCTTCAAGAGAGTCTGCAAAAGGCTAAAGCTAAGGTCGTTTGCCGGAATTTGAGAGGCCGCTCCAGCGGTGGGCTGCGAGCCTGTGTTTGTCGAAAGCAGGGGGCTGGCGTAGTTCGAGCCACGACGCATTTCTTCGTGATTGCTGCCATTGCCAGGGAGTGGCGACTGTGATGCACTTGCAAGATGCTCAGTGCGTCTTCTGCCTAGATGATCTGCTGGAATATACGAATTGAACAGGGAATTCGCGTGCGGGTTGCTGTTTTCCATCTCTGCTGAATCTAAAATGCGCTAATATTGACAAAATATGTTTTTTTTTGAAAGAGCGAAGGGCAAGAAGCAAAACGGATCCTAAGCCATTCTTATTCGAGAGCGCCTAACCCCATCTCCCCCTATTCTGAATTGGTCAGAAAACAGCTTATCACTTCTTTTCCTCTCTTTACCTTGTGAATTCAAACTATCAACTCACTCTACATTGCGACTATGATGTTTCGCACGCTTAGACTCTCTCCGGCTACAGTCCTTGGTCGCACGTGTATCTCGGGGCTAAACGGAGCTGCTATTTCTGCTCGGCCATCGGCTGCATCACTATTGCTGCGATCTGGTCGGCAGGCAGGTACAGGTGCCAGCAGCTATCAGCTCCGTCTCTATGCATCCAAGAAAAAGAGCGGCGGAGGCAAGAAAGGTGCCAAGGCGGATAGCCACGAAAGCGGCGCAGACTCGATGGAGATGACGCTTGATATAGACAAGACTGATGAGCAGATGAAGCACAGCGTCAGCAGATTGACCTCCGAGCTCCAGGCAGTTAGAGCGGGGCGTGCGAACCCGGCGATGCTCGACCATATCAAGGTCCTTCTCAAGGGCGGATCAGCATCGCTCTCCGAGCTGGCTATGATTGCGGTCAAGGATGGACACAACCTTATCGTGATCCCAAACGACCATGAACACCTGAAGGCGATCGATACATCGATCCGCAGCGCGGGTCTAGGCCTGAACCCGCGCATTGAGAAAGACGCAATCATTGTCCCGGTTCCAAAGTCTACAAAGGAGTCGCGCGAAAAGCTGCTGAAGAGCCTAGGCGCAATGGCTGAAAGCGCGCGTGTCCATGTGCGCAAGCACCGCCAGGACGCAATGAAGCGCCTCAAGGACGACTCGAAGAGCCATATGTCCAAAGACGACGTCAGCTCGTGGGAAAAGCGCATCCAGGTCGTGACCGACAAGTACACCGGCAAGATCGAGGAGCTGCTCAAGGACAAGACCCGAGAGATCAAACAATCATAGATCCGCGATCATCCAATCAGCGAGATGTTCTCTGCAAAATTTTGCAGATAATCTGGCTGGCGGATCCTGCTGGGCCTGCCAGAGGTGCTGCTGCAGCTCTTACGCGTCCTGTCCCGCTCGCATGTTTGTACAAGGCCGGGCTGCTGCTACTGCCTTTTTGTGTAGCACCGCCAATTTTACAATAGAGTAGGGGGGAAGTAAAGGCCAGCAGCCGGCAAAGAGCCGTGCTGTCCACTATGGCTCCATTTCCCTTTCGCGTTCTTGAGCGAAAAGGTATTCCTTTGGTACAAAAAAAAAAGGCTTGAGGCATGCCAGTGTTAACCAAAAGCTTGAAAAATTTTACAGCCTATCAGAAAGAGACGGTGCTAAGAAACTGCTTTCCCCCTCTTCGACTTGTTTCCATAAATTTTTTTGACTCTTTCCGTTCTCACATTTCTTTCTCTTTTAAAAACGCACTCATCACTCTATTTATTTTTTCGATTTAAGGCATTTGCGCGAGTTCGTAGCTTTGAGCGTTGCCTGCACATTCTACACGTTCCTCACCATTCTGTATTTTTGCTTTCATAGTCTCTGCCTTTCTCTTTCTTTCTCTTACCCAGTCAACCATTCCAGACGAAGCGAGTATATAGCGTTAGCCGCCAGACTTATATCGAGAGTACGACTACACGACGCATGGTACAGTTGCAGTTCATTTTGAATTTGCACTTTTAATTTTGGACCGCAGCAAGACGAAAAACTCGGAGCCGCATTTTTTAAGTGTTCAGCGCCTTTCCTTGCACATCGCCTTTTCCTTCTTTGCAGGATTTCGCGACAAGGGAGCACAAACCCCCCAAATATTCCAATGATGTCGGGTCCTACAAAGCCCTTTGACCCGTTCGGCTCGGCAGCAGAAGCAAAGGTAGGTTTCAATGCATACACGCTTTCGTACGCAACTCCTGATTCTTTTACTTTATTGCCGCACATCATGTTATCACTACTGCCTTTCAAAAATGTCTCACACAGCGAGTATGGATAATGACCAAGGTCGTGATGGGCATCGCCTTTAGCTAGCTTCTAAATCGCATGTATTTCCGACTCGGATATGCTGTTGCATGCTATTCATCCGGTCATTAGCTGTGCTATCTTTTGATGTTTTCGCTATCGAACCGTTCGTCTTTTAGACATGACGACCACTCCCACTCAGCAGACACGTCTGTGTGGGGGATCCAAAGTGACACATGTAATAGCTATCCTCTTGAGGGGAAGCATTAAATGCTACCCTGTCTCTCTGGTGGTAGTTGTAAACCTTAATATTCATTTTGTGGAGGTGATTGGAGGAATTCCTTGGAGATCTTCGCGTTGCCTGACTCTTGCATCCACTAGAGTGTACACGTGCTCTGCGTTATTGCAAGTTGTTTTTCTCTATTCGATTGCTAAACACCGAATCATACAAGCACTATTGTAGATCCTTGCCAACGACAGCTCCGCTAGTGTAAGTGCTGGTGGCAGCACAATCTCAGCTAGCCAGCCCCCAAGTGACTCTTCGTCGTCGACGTCGCCCACGACTACTGCAACCAACACGAAATCAGCGATGACTGCTGTTGCAGCCGCAGACACAGGTATTAACGGCAGTAGCAGCAGCGCTGCCAACACGTCGTCTACTTCTGCCGTCGACTCCGGGTCTCTGTTTGCGGCCAGTATCTCGCAAAAGCTCTCTGGCGGCAGCCAGCCGTTTAGACACACGTCGATATTCGAGATTGGTGGCGAGCCCTTTGGCCCAGAGACTCCGGCAGCAGGAACGCCGGGGTCACGTCTCAGTCGCATTGTTGGCGCGGCCAATGGCACTGCGACACCCCTCTCTTCGACCTCGTCGCCGATGGGCATTCTTCCGCTAGGCTCAATCATGGGCTCTCCCCACGGCCTGTTTAATGACTCGACATACGGTGCGACTGGCCAGTCTCAGCTACCATTGCCGAGCTCGCGTGGCAGTCACACGCCCTCGGGCGCCCAGGTTAGCCACCCGAAGGCACACCGGCTGTCCCAGTCGCGCTTTGGCAGCATCCTTGGCGATCCGAATGGGCTGCAGACATCGGCAATTGGTCGCGTTGTCGGCAGCGACAAGGATAGTGGCGGTATCTCTGGCCACGCCACGGTTGATATGAGCATTGGCATGCTTGACTCGATGAAGTCACAGCAGGCATCGCCCAATACATCGGCGCAGACAATAGGATTTAACGACTTTTATGTAAAGTCGCTCCCCGTCTCACGGCGCAACTCGCAGGAGTTTCAGAATCTCTGGCAGGAGCTTGAGGGCTTTTCGATTAACGATAGCTCTGCGCACCCATCAGCCGGCATCTCGTCGGTGATCCATGGGCACCTTCCGGGCCTCGATGGTCACTCAGTTGCCGCACGCAACAACTCGGGTGCCTTCCGCAGCAACGGTGCAGCAATTCTCGGAACGAGCCCAAAGCTTCCGCAAGGTCTCCTGGATGACGAGAGTCTATCGATTGGGTCAAAAGCTGCAGCCGCAGATCTGGCTGGTGGACAGGCTAGTGTGCTCAGTAACGGACTAGCTCGCAAGCCAGCAACTGGTTTGGCAAATGCCATCAGCAGCACCGACCTAGCATCGATGGGCGCGTATCGTGGTGCTGGCGTCGGCAGCAATGGTGACAGCTCAAACGCCAATCAGTCTTCAGGGTTCATGGGCTATATGCGTGATGGTCGGACTGATGGTTTTGGCGGAAACGCATTCCCGCAGCAGCAGCAGCAGCAGCATGTGGGTTCTACTGCCGAACATTCTAACGCTGCAGACGCGGTCAGCGAGTTGAGGGCGTATGATCCGGCACGCGGAGTCAACCTGATCCGGAATGCCAGCACGCCAGTCCTTAACACCAAGCAGTACCAAGTCATGCAGTCGGCTGAGAACATGCCTCTTGCTAGTAACGGTTCAAGCCGCGGCGGCATTCCTGCTGGCGCTGTCTATGCTGATCCCAACGGCAGGTTTGATGTGCAGGCGCAAGTCTATAATACGACACAGTTCCAGCAGCAGGGATATCCGGGTGGTACGCTCGCCAACCCAAACTACCAGCATCCTTCCGCCAATCCTCAGGGTATGGTGGTTGGCCGCAACCATTCATTTGTTGCTAACCCATCCTCCACTGGCGCGCCTGCGATGCACATGAGCAATGGCTACGGTCTCCAGAGTACATTCGGATCGAATAACACAGCGCTGCCAGTGACAGGCGTATATGGAATGGGGCATCTCAGTGTTCCACCAACTCCTGTGCAGCACCCTCACCATGGCCCGTCGCACATCCATATGCATTCCTCTCAGCAGCAGACCTCGCAGCAGCCGCAACAGCAGCAAGGCATAAAGTCGCAGCGTCAGCATCAGCAATCTGGAGCAGGAGGAAAGTCTGCTTTAGCTAGTAGCGGCTCTTCTATGTCGCACAGTAACCAGGCCCACGGGTCAGCTGGCGCAGGCAGCGGCAACAGCGGCGGTGGTGGTGGTCAAAAGCATGCAGGCAACAAGAACGTCCGCCGGAATGATGGCGACGTCAACAAGTTTGCCAATGCGACGCTGGAAGAATTGCAGGGCACCATTTTCGACGTCTGCCGTGATCAGTACGGCTGTCGTTTCCTGCAAAAGCTGCTCGAGGAGGGCAGACCTGACCAGTTTGAGACCATCTTCAACGAGGCGACGCAGCGCTTTTCGGAACTCATGACCGATCCCTTCGGCAACTATCTGTGCCAGAAGCTCTTTGAGTACTGCAACGAGACACAGCGCACGCAGATTATCCGCGATGTGGCACCCAGCCTGGTCAGCATTTCGCTGAATATGCATGGAACGCGCGCAGTGCAAAAGATGATCGAGTCTCTGTCGAGCCAGGAGCAGATCACGTACGTTATCGACGCTCTTCATGGAAGCGTTGTCATGCTGATCCGCGACCTTAACGGCAACCACGTCATCCAGAAGTGCCTGAGCCAGCTGTCGAGCGACAACAATCAGTTCATCTACGACTCGGTTGCCGCAAGCTGCTCTGACGTTGCTACACATCGACAGGGGTGCTGTGTCTTCCAGCGCTGCATCGATTTCTCTACCGACAAGCAGAAGCTGCAGCTGGTCAACGTGGTTATCGAAGAGGCCCTTTCTCTTGTCCAAGACCCGTTCGGCAACTATGTCGTACAGTATGTGCTTGAGCTAGGCATAATGGAGTACTCGGAGCCTCTTATCCAGCGCTTTGTCGATCACATCTGCGGTCTTTCGGTTCAAAAGTTCTCGTCCAACGTCATGGAGAAGTGTATCCGCATCGCCAGCGCGGCCACGCGCAGGCTGCTGGTGGCGCCGCTGCTCCAGCGCGAAAAGCTGGAGATACTGATGCGCGACTCGTACGGCAACTACGTCGTCCAGACAGCGATGGACTTTGCGGACCAGACGCAGCGCCTGGAGATCATCGAGGCAATCATTCCGCTGCTGCCGCTTATTCGCCACACGCCGTATGGCAAGCGCATTTTCATCAAGCTCCAGCGCGACGGGTTTGTGTCTGCAGTCCCCAGCGCAGCCGGTAGTCGCCATGCGTCGCCCACTCTCGGCCCATCGCACGGAGGGCATTCTGCGGCAGCCATCTCGACGATGCCTCTGTATCCGCCTATGGCGCTGCCAGCCATGAACGGTTCGATGCCGCCCCCTGGTGCTGTCACCTCGGCTGCATCTGTGCTTAGTCGCGGAGTCAGTCCCGTAACCGGCAACAACAACAACAACAGTAAGCAGCAGCAGCCTCAGCAGCAGCAGCCTCAGCAGCGTGCATATGCTCCTGGCGGCCCTGGTACCAACGGCATGGGCGTTTATCAGCAGGGCCATCCGGCTGCTCACTATGTGCAGCACCAGCATCACCATCCGCCCCTCCCTCCCGCTCCTGGCGGCATGTACTACTACAACATGGCAGGTATGGATGGCGCTGGCCCAGCTTCTGGCCACATGCCACTTGTAAATGGCGTCTATGACGGCCTCCAGCAGCCGGGCGTGCTGCCTGGCCAGGGGCCGCTTTCGGCGCCATCAACTTCGTCTGCAGCAGCACCTCTGTCGGTCTCGGGCCCCCCTGGAGCCAAGCTTCACACGACGTCGTACTATGGTAGCAACCGCTAGCTGCGAAGCGTGTTATCCATTTCTTTTACACATCGTCTTTTCCAACCTTTCATCTTGCTCATTCTGTACTTTTTCAAGTGTACTGTTCGATTTATTAAAAAAAAGCTCTACCATGTGCTCAACCTCAAACCCCCTATCTACATGTGCTTGTAATGGATGCTGCTCAGGGCACGCAGGCGTGCGGCAGCCTGCTCGGCAGTCAGGTCGCGCTGCGGCTCGGCCATCATCTCGAAGCCAACGAGGAACTTGCGCACAGTCGAGTTGCGCAGCAGTGGAGGGTAGAAGTGTAGATGGAGATGGCAGCAGTCTGCATCCGGGTGAGTCGCCGTGGGCGACTGGTGCAGGCCCATCGAGTAGGGGAAGCTGCACTGGAACAGATTGTCATAGCGGCAGGTAAGGCCCTGCATGATTTCGGCCAGGTGAGTGACCTGCTTGTCGTCGAGCTGCTTGATGTTGGAGATGTGCGACTTTGCCACGATCATCGTCTCAAAGGGCCAGACGGCCCAGAAGGGAACGAGGGCCATGAATGAATCGTTCTGCAGCACCACTCTGTTGGTCGACTCGCCAGCAGCCGCGTTGGTCTCCTCGGCCTTGACGTAGCTGCACAGCAAGCAGGCATGAGGATCTTTGGCGGCGTGCTTGGCCTGGTATTTCTTTAGAGAGGCAATCTCGAGCGCCGGCTCGCTGGGGACCTCGGACAGCGCCCAGACCTGGCCGTGCGGGTGCGGGTTGGAGCAGCCCATCATTGCGCCCTTGTTCTCGAACAGTTGGACGTATCTGATGGCCGGATCGTCCGACAGGCCGGAGTATATCGCCTGCCAGGTGCGCACAACCTGGCTGATCTCGCTGGGAGTAAGCTCGGGCAGCGTCAGATCGTGGCGCGGGGAGAAGCAGACAACCGAGCACTGGCCGCGGGTCGATTCGACGCGGAACAGCTCGCTGGACGCGCTCTGCCCGGCCACCTGGGCAAGCGCCGCGGCGTTGCAGTCTGGCTGCTCGGCGTGCACGGCCGCATAGTCGTTTGGGAACACGTAGGTCGACTCGTACTTTTCGTTCTGGGCGCCGGTAGCACGCTTGTTTCCCGGGCACAGGTAGCATTTGGGGTCGTACGAGGGGCGCTGGTCGGCTGATGCCTCTTCGACCTGGCCGAGCCAGGGGCGCTTGGCGCGGTGCGGCGAGCAGAGCACCCACGAGTCGGTCAGCGGGTTGAATCGCCGGTGCGAGTGGTCGCTGAACGAGAATTCTTCGGAGGAGGACATTGCTGCTGTTTCTTTTCTTAATGTGTAAGAGATAAGGAAGTGGAAAAGAACGAGAAATATTGCGGTGGGTTGGGCTATCTATCGGGTTCGGACAAAGAAGAAAGTAGACGGTTGGAGGGTTGCACACGACAGCGTGTCTATATTTGGAGCCATTCCCACTCTGCAGATATACGCCGATGCCGGTTTCGGAGAAAAAGAGTGGAACGTGCGCATCGGAGTGGGGGAGAGACGCTGCGTCGATCGAGGGCCATTATTCGATCGTCAAGCTAGAGCCACTTGATCAGCAGTATCACCACCAGGATGATCACGACGACGCCCAGCGCCACGATGCACTTGTTTGCCACGGCGCCCTTGTGGTGCCTGTCGGCCTCGACAAGCTCGTCCGCAGCCGCCGCGACGTTGACCACGGTGTTCTCGACGTTGTAGTCGATGCGGTCAAGCATGGTGCCCTGGTCTATGATCATCTCCTGCATCTGGCCGAATATCTCTGCCAGCTGGACGATCGACTCGTGTATTTTGGCCAGCTCGCCCTCGCGGTGCGCAATCTCTGCCTCGTTCGACTCGACCATCTGCAGCTGCTCGTCGGTCAGCGTCATGTCGAATCTGCGCGACGCCGACCGCTCGTGCTCGACGTCGAGCGCGAAAACGTCGGTGTTGACGTCCTTGCGCAGCGACATCTTGTGCAGATACGCCGACTGCGATGTCCGAAACGCCGCCGACTGCTCCTGCAGCCGCAGCGCCAAGGACGACTGGATGTTCTTGCCGACCACCTGCTCCTGCCCGAACGTCTGGTGCTGCGCTATGCTCCGCACAAGCCCTCCGCACGACTGGAACTGCGCCGTGATCTCGTGTGTCAGCAGGTTGATTTCGCGCTCCTCGCCGGTGCGGTCGTCGAAGCCCGGCAGGAGGTGCCTTTTGTGCATGGCGTCTAGCCGCTTGATTTTCCGCGCAATGTCGTCCATCTGCTCCTTGAAGTCGTCGACCAGGTCGACCCACCGCGGGGGCAGGTGGGCGAGCTCAATTACCATCTCGCCATCGTCGTTTGTCCGCTCAATTAGCCCCTCCTCTTCGACCTGCTGCCGCCTGCCGCTGCCCGGTATTGCCGTGTCGTCCACATGCTTGTTGCGTCGCCGCCGCTGTGTGTGCCCGAACGAGTTGCGGTACTGTATGAATAGGAACGTTCGGCTTCGCGAGGCCATTTAATTACTTTCTATATGAATGGGCAACTGCGCTGCAAAGCAAAGAGGAAGAAAAGAACAACAAAATAATCACGTATGGCTTGATGAGCAAATCACATTCACGTCACACATCTGGCTCCATAGGATATCGCTCAGAAGGAAGAAAAAAAAGCCCGCCATATGGAGACTGCGCTGCTGCCTGTGTCGTGCACGCGCATGCATGCAGGCCGCATAGCTTTAGGGCTCCGGCTGCCAAGCAAAGAGACATACATCACCACCGCCCGTTTAAAAAAAAATACACCTGTGAAACAACATCTTTTAAATGCCACATCTTTCTCTCTTTACTCTAAGGTTTTGCAGAATACTGTATTTTTTATATCTAGTGGCTCCCGTCCCTTCTCACTTGCTCTGCAGGTACATATTGTAACGACTCGTTTCTGTTTTGTACTGACAGAAAGCCTCATTTATCCGCCAATTTTTTTCTCGGCTGTTTCTTGCACGGTTCCCAATCCTCTTTTGATTTGAGTCCTGTTGTTATTGTGTTTTTTGTTGTGCTGGCTCGTTTATCTAGCTCATACATACAAGAGGAGCTGCTTGTTGTCCATAGCCACATATTCCGTACGAGAGGCTATTTTGCTGCAATATCACCGGTGGACTATATCTTTCCATTCCTCATCCAGCGCTTCATCCCGCTCTTCTCTTCTCTTCTCTTTTTCTTTTTTTCCATTGCAAGTATTAGTAGTGCATCTTTTCTTTGCTTCTCATTCTAAGCTTGAACACTTTCATTTACGCACTTGACGGACCGACGGCTAGACGAACGGGCAGATACAAGGTCATACATACATACATACAAACGAACGAACGATTTGACATTCTCACTTATAATCTCCGACTCGGTTGCTCACATCCTGATCTCTCTTATTCCGCTGTAAAGGTAAGAAGCCAAGATACGTCTGGGTATTAAAAAACTCAATTCATATCCCGACAGGGACCAGCTTTCTCTCCATTTCGGGAATATATCGGGAAACCTCGCAAGTCCCAAGAAAAACAACATATTTGTATCTTTTGGCACTAGAAGGAGAGAGAGAGAATCTACAGCCTTGCCGCCAAGTTTGCCCAGAGCCCTTTCATTGCCCGCACTCTTTCTGCGTTCTGTGGATTTTGTTGTTCATCGTCACGAACTCTCTTTTCTACGCATCTCTGAATTGAAACAGCTTTTAAATTTGCAATCTTCCTTTGCGAGCACCAAACATACGTTTTTTCCCTTCTGTCACACACAAACACACATACCAAAAGAGCCACGAGAGTATAGCCATACTACTACTACTACTCTACTTTCTCTTCTCTCTTGCTGCTCAGATATTATCACTCTTCTATTATTCTCCTCTTTTTCTCTCTCTCCTTTCGAAAGACTTTTATTTTTGCTTCAGCTTCCTTCGACGACAATACCCAGCAACCACCACGACCTGTAACGACAGCGCCTCCCCGCTCCCTTCTTTCTAACCATACAGCCATTTACTGAAACGAACCCAAACTACACTCTTCATCTTCTGTTACAACCGAACAAACGAGCGATTATAGAATAATGTCCAAGGCATACGACGAGACCCTGAGGAAGCTCGAACGCGCCCATATCAGCGAGACCAACACCGGAGCTACATCGCCATCGCTGGCATCCACAGCCTCTGCTGCATCGCCGGTGCAAAGTGGCGACATGCTGGCCAAGGACATGTCGGCGGCAACAAGCGCTACCAACGGCAGCATGCCTGCCAGCGCAACCCCGACCACAGCCGCGACCGCAGCTGTAGATGCGGCCAGAACCGACAATGACAGCACTCTCGGCAAGAATCGTGCTCGCCGCGCCGTGCAGAGCATGTATGGCGCGCCTCCTGGATACAATGCCACCATGAGTGTGGGCGGCGGCCGCGACTCGCTGGGCCGCGGCAGAGTGACCAGCGGTCGCCAGCGCAACAGCATCATGGTCCCAGTAAGTACAAAGAAGCCATCTATTTTTTCTGTCGTCATGCCCAATAGCGACACGGCTAGTTTGAAAACCAAAACAAAGATTTATCAGCCAGACTATTGTGTGTGGCTGCTGCTCCTTTGTTAGCCGCAGTTTATCGCTGCGAGTTCCCTTTTACGGGCTGTGTACATGTCTATTTTCCTTCCCGCGCAAGCCACTCTGCCTGGCCGTATATGCCCGCCAATATATGTGCCGCGCAATATCTACAAAGGCGGAACGTAACGGGGGGAAGAGGGGCGATTCCAACCAGCCATTGCGACCATTGTGTCCTGCTTTGCCATTATGCCATTGTCGCTAAATATCTGGCTCGACTTGTAGGACCATCTCCAGGCTGCCATGTACCCACAGAACAACGTGCCCACAACCCCTGTGCAGGCACCGATGCCCAGACTGACTGGCGCCGAGTATGCGCTGATGGCAAACATGCCCGACGACGCCATTCCCAACGCCATTGTCGTAAAGAACATCAACTTTGTAATCAAGCGCGAGGATCTGCTCGACACGATGGCAGATCTTATGCTTCCGATCCCGTACGCCTTCAACTACCACTACGATGGAGGAGTGTTCCGTGGACTGGCATTTGGCAACTTCCGCACTCCGGAGGAGGCTGCACGCGTGATTGTCGGCCTCAACGGCGTATCGCTCCTCGGCCGCCCGCTCAAGGTCGAATACAAGAAGGCGCTTCCGGGAATCACCCCGCCGCCTCACCCCAACACCATTGCCATGATGAACTCGTCAGCTGGCGAGATGCCTCCGAGCGATCCTGGCTTTGCGTCTGCAATGTCGGTTGGACAACAGCAACAGCCAAAGTACGACCAGCCGATCCCTCGCCCACGCCGCAACCAGAACGGCGAGACATCTGAGCGGCCGCGGTCAATGATGGTAATGCCGAGCTCGATGTCAGTGCCGGATCACCAGCAAAGACCTCAGCAGCAGCAGCAGCAGTCTCAGAACGCCGGATCAGTCGAAGACAGTAGCGCTATGATCAACCTCGACGACGAGGAGACACGCCTTCTATACGATGTGGTTAGCCAGTTCAGACATGACAAGCTTCTTGCCGAACTGTCATTCCCGAGTGCCCTGAGCACCAAGCATCGCCAGCTGGTCATGCTTATTGCCGAGCGGTTCGGGCTGAACCATGAGACCAAGAGCGGCGATGATGGTCGCTATATTCGCGTGTACAAGGGTCTTGAGACGCTACTCGAGGGCACCGAGGTGCGGCGTCGCTCGGTTGCAAGCCCGAACCCTGCGGGCCTCGGCAATGTGGGCAACAGCGGCGGCCATGGAACGCAGCGCTATAGCAGCGCCGGTCGCTCGAGGCCATCATCGATGCTGTATCCAGATACGATGACCATGAACGGGATGGCATCACCGCCTCCTCCATCGCAGCGCATGGGTGCATACCAGCCGTCACATCAGGGATACAACCACCAGGACCCTACGCGTGTGCGTAGCTACACGCACACACAAGGTGCTGGTGCACACTTTTCCCAGCCCCAGCAGCAGCAGCAGCATGCAGTGTCCAACGGCCAGCAGCCTTTCCCGCGCACAAACGATGCGCCGGGCCGTGTGAGTGGCAACTATGGCGGATACCCAAGCCGTCTGTACCAGGATTCGGTCGTTGTTCCCACTCGCCAGCCCCGCGGTCCTGAGATGTCGCAGAACTTTGTGGCTAGGCAGAACATGCATCAGCAAGACGAGCGTCAGGCCCAGCGCCAGGCACAGCTCAAGGTTCTTCAGCAGAACCGCCAGCGTCGTCTGTCGGCATCGGCCGAAGATGGCGTTATTCCCGGCTCAATAGCCATGTCGCCAAAAGACGGGTCGTCGCCTTCGGCGTTCCGGATCGAGAAGCCTGCAAGCAGAGCCATCCCGATCGTAAAGCCGCCCAGCGATAACGAGGAAGTCGTCGAGACGAAATCGTCATCAGCCTCACCGGTGTCGTCTACATCGACCAACGGCCAGCACTAGTAGCCTTGTTGAGTAACAGTGACTAAACAAATCTCTTAAACTTATGTCATGGTTTTTTTTAACAATTTATGCTTGATCTGAACTACAACTTTCTGCAACTTTGTAAAGTCACTGAAGAAGCTGGAGATCTGACGAATGGGGGTTGATGTCGTGGGTGATTAGGAGCATGCCGTCAAGCCTGATAAGTGCAGCCTCGAGCTTTTGCTTAATGGCCAGTAGCGACTTTAGCTCTTTGCGCTCGTAGTCTGTGAGCAGAGAAGGGTCGGCAATGACATCCTTGCGCTTTGTCTTGGTGACCAGTGCAGAGCGGATGGCCATCTCGTGGTCGATGCGCTGGTACAGATTCGACATGCCCTGGAAGATGTAGCTCATGGCAGACCGCACCTGCTTTTCTGGGTTTACAAACCACAGGTAGAACATGCGCGACGGGTTGCGGTCGGCAGTGCGCGGGATGTCGAATGTGTCAATGAGTCCAGAGAGAGCCAGATCATGCAGTCGCTCGCGGCACATGGCAATCGGGAGCATGGTGGCCTGTGAGACGGTCTTTTCGTCGAGCTTCTGCTTGTCGCGCAGCACGCGAACAATGCGAGCGTGCATTGCGCCAAACTTTTCCTGGATCAGTGAGTCCAAGGCACGGTCACGCAGGACGGCCGCTGCACGCTCAAAGTTGATGCGATACTGCCCTCCAGCCTGCTCCTCGACCTTTGCCACAATGCCCGAGCTATCGCTCTGCAGGACATCGAGCAGCGCAAAGATTGCGTCGCTTCGCTTTTTGCGCTGCGCCTCAGCGCTGGCACCCGGAGACATGGGGTCGTCTTCCGGCTGGAGCCTTTTGTAGAACATGTCGCTTCCGGTATCCACCGAATCGGCCAGCTGTGCTTCTGCAGGAATGTTGCCAATGATCTGGAAGACCGAGACCGGGTTCGAGGTCTTGTCACGGCAGGTGCGCGTCTGTGGCTCGGTGATGCGCAGAATTGACTTTACAACGATTCCAGCGCCTGCGTTGTATTTGTCGATAAAGTAGTTGGCAATCTGGTGGTTGCGCAGGAGCACGTCGAGGCGGTCGTAGTACGGGCGGAAGCACACCTTTTCGTCAACCGCATCGAGCTGTGCCTCTGGCTCACTCTGCCCATTGGAATATATGCCCAGACCCTGAGCGACAGGAAGGCCGTCTGGGCCATCGTGGACGCGCATTTTCGACGAGCGGCCTGTGCTGTCGCTGTCGACAGCAGCACGCTTGATCCCGACAATTGCGCTGCTGTAGTACGCCTCGTCCTCCTGGTCAGCAAGCTTGCGTCGGATTTCCATCAGCTGCTTGCTCGTTGGTGGCAGTGCCAGCTCACCGATCAGCTTGGCCTCCTCCTGCATCCTGCGATCGATTTTCGTGACGGTGTCCTTGGGCGTAGCCGCTGTAATAAAGCGCTCCTTGACCATCCGGTTTACTGCAACGTCAAAGCTGGCGGCAACATTCGCCTTTGTGTTCTTTCTGATTCCCAGTGCGGAGCGTATACTGGCTATGCTCATCATGCCGTTGGCCATGATTGTGCGGAATATAGTCAAGCCCTCCTTTCCGATACGCTCGTCGACCAGACCCATGTACAGCCCAACCCGCTTGAGACGCAGAATAGTCTTGAGGTTGACCGAGTAGAAGGTAACGATATGCAGTCCTTCCTTAGACTCTGCGTGCGTGACGATGCTGTGCTGGATCAGAACCGCCAATGCCTGCCGCGTGTTCTGCGGAGACAGCCCTGTTTTCCGAATTACCGCCCCAAGTGGAAGACGTCCGTCGCCGATAAGCGCTGTGACAACCTTCTATACCCAGCGGCAGCGAGCCAAGCATGCACACAGTCGACAAAATTAGTACTAAAGCATGTGCTGGTCTGTGCAGTGTTGTTTACCATTACTTTTACGCATTCTACTCGTTCGTTTCCAAATTGTCGTCCGTACCTCTACAATAGGGCCAAAGTGCTCGCGAATAATTCGCCGACACAGGTCGACCTGCTGTGTAAACATTGCTATAAAAAAGAGAGCCTGGCGGATTGAGAAAAAGCAAGGGTGTGTGCCACAAGAGCAAGCAAACACTGAACAAGAGCTGTCAAAAAATGTCAGATTAATTAAACAATTAATATGATCAAATCAGCGACAGCATTATAAAACATGCGAGGATTGTTAAAACCGGTTTTGTTGACGCTTTCTGCTCAAAGCGGAGGAGGATGATCTGAATGCCGCACAAGCGTCGTCATTTTTGTCTTAATTTAGCATGGCAGAGTGACCTGGACCAGCAGTACAAGTGCAAAGCAGAACTGCGCTTAAGCCTGGGTGGCCTCCTCTTTCTCCTTTGGAGCCGCCGCTGCTGCCGCCGCCGCTGCATCTGTGTGCATTTTTTGCAATATGAAATTTTAGCAGTAGCATCTAAATAATGCGCCTTTATGACTGCAACTGGGGGTGTGTGAGAAAGAGAGGCGAATCGCAGCACTCCCCCTATTCTAACCTTAATTTTTGCTTTCTCCTCAACAAGAGATACACTTTTTTGCGCCCAGAAAAACTAGACATTGCTCTTTTAGACATGCAGTCAGTCGCCATTCCGAAATGTAAGTAACCGAAACACAGAATGCCATATTTGCAAAGCAGGAACAGCCACACTGGCAGTGTGAAGAGGGCCAGGACGGAGTCCTGCGTGGTGTCGAGCATCCAAAACGCCCGGCGCTGTTGTGTTTTTCTTCTCTGCTATTTTCATCATGCGCTCTGAAATCATTCTCGCTTTTTTTGGAAATCGAGCTTGGAAGAATTATTTAAAAAGTGGATGTTTTTTTCGACTCGCCAAAACATTTCCGCAAGGCTTGCCTTTCTTTTCTTTTCTTTTGCTTTTACAACAACTTTTTTCTATTAACATCTTTTTTTTTATCTGCCTGTTTGTTCCCTCTCTTCTTCTACACCTTTCATTTTCTTTTCGTTATGCTTGGATACATAGTTCACAACCACCACCAGGCCGCCGTCGGCGCTCGCAGTCCGCTGCTTCACACCAGGCGCGATAGCCGAGACAGCGTTGGCCGCTACTCGAGTGCATCGCCCGAGCCTGGCTCACCCTCGTTCGGCTCTGGAACCCGGTCCAGCTCGAGCCCCGGTCGCTCGCCATGCACGTGTGCCACGTGCGGCAAGCGCTACAAGCACCGGAGCTGCTTGCACAAGCACCTGTGGGAGCACCACGCTGCGTGGGAAGCATGTCTAAAATACAACTTGACAAAACACCAGCAGGTTCAGATGATGGAGGTACGTTAGTTGATATCTTTGATTCAGCGCACATCCCTCGCCCTGCTTTCCTCTCATTTCTTTTTTCTGAGCACAGCGGGGCCTCTAACTAATATCTGCACACACGCACGCATACATACGCACGCCTATTTTCTTTTGCGTTTTATTCACAACCACCATTCGTTTGTCTGCTTGTAGGCTGCACAGGTGCTTGTCGATATGATGGGGGTGAAATCGGCCTGAGCAAAAGGATAGGAACCCGTGTTGACAGGGAACACAGATGCGCCAGATCCTTGAAACGAGGGCAAAGAAGAGAGCACACATATCCGAGAGTCTATCAAAGGAGCCGTCGTTACTTTTTCTCGTTTGGTCCTTCTTTTTGTTGTTGTTGTTATTGTTGCTGTTTTTTTAGCTTCACTATCTCTTTTCTCTACTTCTACTTCTTCTTTGCATCCTTGTCTACTCCATCTGTCTGTTCTTGCCTTTTTCCAAGCACTGTTCAAGACAACTCAATCTGTCCCCCTTACTACAACTTTTTACACACTTTATTTTTCTTTTTCCATGCAAAAATTGTACAATAAATTTTAAAGACAAATTATCATTGACCACGTGGTTCATGCAAGCCATTTTTTCTATGAACGACTCGAAAGTGTGAGAAATGTCAATCATAAAATTTAATTATTTTTTGCCGGCTTTTCGATGTATGGAACAACATTGGAGATCCAGCGCAACCGGTATTCGTCGACCTTGCCTAGCTTGACCAGACGCAGGTACTGCTGATAGACGATGCTGGCATAGCATCCCAGAGCGGTTCCGATGTGCCAGTACGCATGGAGCTGGAAAAACGGCGCCAGCACGGCAGGCAGCGAGTTCCTGATCGCCCTGAGATTGGTGCAGTAGATGTTGTCAATGTTCCACAGAACAAAGGCCAGCCCGAAAGTGCTGACGCCAAGCCCGAAAAGCTGCTGCATCTCCTGGAATGCGCGCATGTTTGTCTTGCGAATTTCTATCTGATGCATCGTGCTGCGAATCAGAACAATAAACACTTCGACGGCATATGCGACCTGGTGAAACACCGGCTTGCGAATCTGTAGATAGACGAGCGTAACAATGGCCGAGTATGCAAACAGAGCCAGTGCAATAAAGAAGTCTGTGCCGGACTTTACATCGGCGCGAAGTGCGCAGTATATGCAGATACAGGTGCAGTACACCACTACATGTGTTCAAGTGTTTTGGTAACGTTGGTAGGTGAGTAAGTGAATTTGGCGAGTTGACGGATGAACAACTGAATGAGTGAGCAAGCCACATTCTCTCTCCCTCTCTCTTTTTTGTGACTGCAGTCCCCATATACTGTTTTTTTCTTCTTCTCCATATCGGCAGGGCTATACTTACTGGGGAGTTCGTCGGCAAGCTGCCATTCATATTTGAGCGTCATATGGAAGAACCATCTACAAGAATAACACAAGAGCAGATGAACAATTGCCTCCGGGTGTTTAATTTTAATGAATTAATGACATGTCATGAATGGTTGGGATGATCCGGCGGAGCAACAAGTCATTTGGTCCCTCCCTCTTCTTTTTTCTTTGCTGTCACTTGATACTTACGACCCGAGGCCGACAATTAGCATGCCAAGGTAGCAGAGAACAAACCTGCTCTCCTGTCTCGTCGATCTGACGTTCCAAATGCCGTATATCGCCAGGGAGAAGAACACCAGGTTCGTCACCGTGTTCCAGAACTCTGCGATGTACTTGCAGACAACATAGTTTTCCTACAGAGGAGCGCAACAATATGATTTAAGTAGATGGGCCCGGAAATACTGCCGGCTCTGCCATGGAAGACACGGTGTGGGTCTCGCTGATACAAATATACTTGCCTCGCACCAGTCAATAGTTGCCGTTCTACAGAGCAAGACAATATGAAAGACAGAATGTTTAAAAAAAGTTTTGCTTAGTACGACCTTTTGCAGCAGCCGAACATATTTTTTCCCGATATGAGAGGGTGAAGGGTGCTACGCTGTATGCGAGCAGGCATAATGTACGCTCTCACCCCCGCCCCCACTCTGCGGGTGCTACTTACGCATCTCCCCAATAGTCTCCGTCTGCTACTGCCGGGTGGATAATACCGTGTCCATGTGTCATCGCAAAAGTATATGCTATATGTATGTGGTGCGTATGGAATAAGAAAGAAGGTATGTGCTCGAGAGGAGTGTTTGTATTTTGTTGCTGCTGCTGCTGTAGCTGTTGTTGTTATTGTTTTATTTTTGGAGAAGCGGAGAGAGAGAAAGAGACGAGGAGGCTAAAACTTTCAGCCTCATTCTGTCTCAAACGTCACAAAACTTTGGCTCGCTGATTGCGCATAAATCACCTGCCTCACACTGACGTGCAATTGGAAAAAGACACGATTAGATCTGTGCAATGCTTGGACCTATGCCGTTCGTTCTTGGCTCGTGATCTGAGACGACACAGCAGCGAATCACTGCCGCCTCCGTGCACCAGAAAAAGGATAAAGCCTAACCTTGAATGAACAGACCACACGTCATCCAGACCGTGGCGGTTCTGCCTGTCAGTGCTGGCAAGTCACGTTTGCCAGAGGAAGATGCGAAGCAGCGACGCTACAGCGCATGTTTTTCACTCATTTCTCTATCGGACTTTAGCCCATTTCAAGAAGTTTTCTTCTTGATATTGGAAGACGATTTTTTTTTTAAAAAAAAAGAAAGAATCGCGCCGTATGGTTGCGGACGGAATTGACGCTTTTGTCAGGGCAGTTTGGGGGAAAGGGCAACAAGTGTTATTGAGCGGAAAACGAGACTTTGATTATGCAGTTGTGTCTGTGGCAGAGCCGCATGCGCAACCACGGCCACCATCTCCGCGTACGCCCATGCCCGTGTAACAGCAGCCAGCGCTCGGGGAGTTTTTCCGCCAGACGCCAGCCATCTGTGCCCCCTCCTCTCGACCTTCTCATTTATATAGGCGTGTCATGGCGGCACTCTTCTTCTAGACTTCTTTTTTCTCCCTTTCTTTTCTCATGTTTCTTGCTGCCCAATTATAGATTTATTACGTAGTTTGTCTTTGCTTTGGTGGTTTTCTATTGTACGAGCATCGGATGAGAACAACAGCGCTTGAGCACGTATAGATATACTCGGATACCGTCTTTGCTTGTCCACACTACCTAGCGGAGAAGCCATGGGGATGATTATCGCGGACGCTGTCCGTAACTCGACTACGTACTTTTGGGGCCAAAGGTATATCGATATTCGCAGGGGTCTCTTTGTTCTGGAAAAAAAACCTGAACTCCTTTTTTGTGCATGTCCAGCCTAAAAAACCTGTTTTATTTTTTCGCAGGCAACGACCGCTTTATTTCAGATTTCGGGTTGCATGATATAAGTAATGAACAACAGGAACCCTACTAATAGCTCGCTCGTCTGTATATAATCTATTATCCACATGCGTATAGGACATCCACTATCGACTGGTGCGAGGTAGGTTGCAAGAGTACTGCTGACACAAGGTGTCATCAGTTCAAGCCTCAAATGGCGCTCTTCCTTGTCGAAGTAGAAACGTCATGCTAGAACGATCGTGAACAATATGCGCTGCAACTGCATATCCCCGAGTCTTCCCACGTGCTAATAGATTAGTCTCATGCTCTCCAACAAATTTTGCTCATAGGAAAACTATGTCGTCAGCCATTATATTGCCGAGTTCTGGAACTCGATTACAAACGGCGTCTTTGTTGCGCTGGCGTTTCTCGGAATGTACACAACGCTCAAACACAAGCAGGGGTGGCGTGTATTCGCCTGCTACGCCGCACTGATGTTTGTCGGCTGCGGCTCTGCGTGCTTCCACGCAACGCTCAAGTACACGACGCAGCTTTTAGACGAGCTGCCGATGCTCTATCTCTGTGCGCTGGTCCTGTATGCGCTGATCGAGATCGACAAGGACACAAAGTATGGAGCCACCGTGCCTCTGGCCCTGATCGCCTTCCAGGCAACGATCACCTGCATCTACGTCTTCTGGATCCAGAACCCGATTTTCCACCAGGTCGCATTTGGACTGACGGCATTTGGCGGAGTAGGGTTCGGGCTAAAGCGGCTGCGCGAGATGCAGCTGAGCGCTCGGACATGGAGGATTCTGAGTCGGCTGCATTTGCTTGGCCACGTGGGGATGTGGGGCGGGTTTTTGGCGTGGAATATCGACAATATTTTCTGCCACCGGCTGCGGAGCTACCGCTCTCACGTTGGCGCTCCGCTGGACGTGTTCTTCCAGCTGCATGGCTGGTGGCATGTGCTGACGGCCTACGGGAGCACGTATCTGCTCCTCTGGGTGCATTTCATCCGTCTGGCACGCCTCGGCCACGACCATCTGTTTACAATCAAGTATGCCCTGGGCTTCCTGCCCTACGTCGCGATGGACACTCCAAAGAAAGTAGAGTAGTCACTGCCTTCCATATACATGCGACCTCTATATTTTTTCTTAACTCTTGTAAAGCGCCCTTTAATTTATGCGATTTTTCAAATCCGAAAAAAAGATACGAGTTGTCGATGAAATCCGGACAAGGTTCGTGTTCGGACCTCCAACCGCGGCCTCCAATTCCGCAGGTTCTTAAGAGGCAAACCGGAAATCAGTGTGCAGATCAAAGCGCAAATCAATAAAATACACTTCGGCCAGACTATGCCCAATAAAGTGAATTTTGCCCGCGAAAAACGGTTTCCCAATGAAAAATAACGATCTTGTGCGGGATAGGGGTGGAGAGCATGGCAGCAGAAAGGCGTTTCGTTTTTCGATGAGTGTGCACAGGTCAGCGAGAGAGTAGACCAGATGTCGGGGAATTGCGGAGTGTCAGCAAGCATAAGTTTAGTGAAGAAGGGGAGCGAAGCAGCGGGTGGAACGAGTCGAGGCGATGTCGCAGGATGATGTGTCGTTTTCCGAGGAGTGTGCGTGATACAAGGAAAGATGAAGAGAAGAAGGAGGGTAGAAGAGGGCAGAGTTGGTTAATAACAGGAACTTTACAGTGTGCGAAGAATCAATAGAGCATATTGTCATATACTTACAATGTAGCTTGACACATCCACCATTTATGGTGGAGGACTGTGTAGGGCAGGCAATAGCCGCCCTGGATAAGAGTTAATAGAGAAGAGGTGCCAGCCTGCGGCAACCATCTACAGTCACATCCGCCAGTTAAGGTAATGGTTTTTCAGCATGGCACATGTGACTGAGCAGATGGCAGCCTAGACACAGGCTGGCCTCGAGATGAAATAGATAAAGCAGAGTTAGTTCGAGATAGGCGAGTTGGGCTGTTGTGTATGTGTGTGTTTTGAAGGTGTAAATATATATATTTGGTATCTCTATGAGAACAAGATGTGGATGAGGTTGGAAAGATTGCGAGGGCGCTAAGGGATGTTGGGCTTTTATAGGGAGGGGAGGAAGGAGAAAAAATGTTTGTGGTAAGAAAACGTGTGTGTAAGTGGAGAAGATGACCATACATTCGCATTATGCTGATGTGTGTGTAATATGGTGTATGTTTTAATGTAGAGAAACTGTTTGATCTGCAATAAGACAGATATCACTCTGTTACAAAATACCCACTAGTCCTGAGACCAGAAATTATGAGTCTACTGACACAGAACATGGAGACTATCAAGATCGAGGTAGCTATGAAAGTTAGCAGCAATAATCGCAGTGGGTATGGCGACAAACAGCAGACAAGCAGCTGAGCAGTTGGGTGAGCAGTAATTTATTTTATTTTATTAATTTTATTTTATATATCGAGCCATTAAATTAGAATTTCTTTGTATATTCTGTCAACCATTAGTATCTAATGTCTGAATGTCCGATGTGTTATAGTACATCGAGGCTTGATTTTGTGATTGATTTTCTTCCGCTTAATTTATTAGCCCAAATCTGGCCGTTGTGTAGATTTCAGTTCTATGGTTGTGACTACAATGGCGGAATTGCTGCCATAGATGCCTTTTTCTTCTTTGCTTATCGACGCCTTCACTTTATTCTTTTTTGCATGTATATAAACTATTATCTCCGGCATCTGTCCAGGGTCGCAGCGCTCTTGTTCTAGTCATCCTGTTACCAGCAATCAATAATAACACACTGTTTCGACGATTCCAGCAGCGCACTCGATTCTCCAACAATGAGCATGATTATCGAGGACAATGCAAAGGACCCCGCCACATACTTTTGGGGACCAAGGTACGTGTGTAGCATGTCTATATTTACAAGTAGATTGCAACGTTCATGTAATTCTAATAAGCCGTGTGTATATATATATATACTGTATAAAATGCCTTTAGGACATCTACGCTTGATTGGTGTGAGGTAGGTTGACAGAGTACTGCTAAAGACAAATGAATGGTTCTGAACAACAACGGCGCTAATATTGCAGCTGTCTTGTACACAAACTTAACTTCTGTCAAATATATTTAGGAGAACTATGCCGTGAACCACTATGTTGCCGAGTTTTGGAACTGCGTGACAAACGTCATGTTTGTTGCGCTGGCATCGTCGGGGCTCCATTCTGCGTTCAAGTACCGGCAGGCGAAGCGTGTGATAGCGTACTACGCGGCAATGTCATTTGTCGGCATCGGATCGCTGCTGTTCCATGCAACGCTAAAGTACGAAACACAGCTGCTCGACGAGCTCCCAATGATGTACCTCGCGACCCTAGCGCTCTACTCGGTCATTGAGATTGATAAGCGGACCAAGTTTGGGGCCAAGGTTCCGATTGCCCTCGCAGCGGGCATGCTCGGCGTCACGCTGATCTACATATTCTGGATCCAGAACCCGGTGTTCCACCAGGTTGCGTTTGCGCTGACGGTTATCAGCACGGTGGCGGTGTCGTGCAAGCGCGAGTCGGAGATGCAGCTGAGCAACCGGACAAAGCGCATTCTGCGTCGGCAGCTGTATGCTGGTGTTCTCGGGATGCTGGGCGGGTTCCTTGTATGGAACCTGGATAACATTTTCTGCCAGCAGCTGCGCACGTATCGCACTAGACTCAGCTCGCCCCTGGATGTCCTCCTCCAGCTGCATGGCTGGTGGCATATCCTGACGGCATACGGGTGCATGTCGCTGCTTCTCTGGGTCCATTTCCTCCGCATCGCTCGCCTTGGCCACGACAGCCTGTTCACGATCAAGCGCCGGTTTATAATCCTGCCATATGTCACGATTGCTACACCCAAGAAAGTTGAATAGCGTAATAAATCTGCACTTGCCACATCTACCGATGAGCAACTTTGTTAGTAAGAAAAGATGGGAGGGTTGATTAATCGACGAGGGAGACCAGCTAGTATCCACGATCCGTGACCTGTGTGTGAGTAAATAAAGAACTTTTGGGTAGTGACGTCTAAATGCTTTCATATGTGATACCTTCGGTGCAGCGATGTCCAAAAGAATGGAACATAAGTGGCGCCACACAGCGCGGGTGGTTCTTGTCAAAGCGCAGCGTGTAGTGCACGTTCAAATGTAGAAAGCAACAAAGAGCCGTTCTCACAGAAGCAGCGGTGGCTTGTTCCCAAGCTGCATTTGCACTGTAAACAGACAGGGTGGAAAAAAAGTAAACAACAAACTCGGCGCTTACTTTATTTGGGGGGGGGGGGTGAAGAGGAGCAAAGGAGCGAGCTGAATGAGCTGAGCATTTGCATTGGATACAATTGCAATTGTCCCGTTTCGAAAGGACGTGCTATTTTTTCTTTTAATTTACTGCACATTGCATATTACTTTCTGGATGTTTATTCTCCCCCCCCCCTTCTCTGTTGTTCACTTGTCACCGGGCAATATGGATCTGAAACGACCGCATGGGAAAGGCAGAGATAAGAGGCACCCTTCTTCTTTCTTCCTCTTTGAGAGCTGAAACTGGCAGGCGGCTTGGACATTGTGGTTGTGCATCCAAAGCAGCAATCTCCGTGTGCGACTTGTCTCTGAGCAAAAGCCGGTTATAAACACAGACGCCTCCACGGCGACAATGTCAATGCTTTCACTCCCCCTTCTAGTTATCTCGCTTCGTCCCCACCTCATATTTTTGTTTGTTTTTCACTTCTTCCTTCTTTTTTTTTTCATCCCTTCGTACCTTGGTTGCTCCATATAATATTTGCAGATCCATATGGTAGTGGTTTCATAACGCATATACCCGGTAATAGCATTCTTTCAGACACAAAATATCTGGCGCATAGCAATCTTAATATTGCCAAGAGCATTTCTCTCTCCATTTTCTTTCTTGGTATATCACCTTTAATTGCTTCCATCTTAAGCACACTCTCCTTATAAACAACATTTAAAAAAAACATGCTTGTGAAGTCGTGTGTTCTGGCAGGTATTGTGGCTACGGCCTGCGGCGCCCTTGCGGCCGACGGCGCCCCTGACGCAGGGGCCAAGCACGTAGCGGCAGCGGGCACGCAGAAGAAGCGCGCCGCAGCGGCGGCAGTGGCAGCAGCACACGCCGACAACGGCGTGCGTGTCCTGCGCAGCTCGCCGGCGAAGGGCAAGAAGCGGCACAACCTGCGGTCTTCGGGATTCAACACCAACGACGTGGACATCGACGTGCGGATCACATGGTGCAACGACAACACAAACTTCTGCGACAACGTGTGCCTGAACAAGACGTGGGGCGCGCCGATCAACGACGCGTGCGAGGCCAGCGACCTGCAGTGGCACTGCACGTGCGGCAACGGCAAGAACCCGGACCCCGACGTGTACACGTTCCCGGTGATGCACTACCAGTGCCAGTACGAGGTGTACCAGTGCCAGAACAACTGTGCCACGGGCGACATCCGCTGCACGCAGGAGTGCCAGGGCGACCGGAACTGCACGGCGCCCAAGGACCCCAACTTTGGCAAGACGGCGCTGCCCGAGACCGACGACGGCGAGAGCGGGCTGGACACGCAGGACGCCGGGGCGAACGATCCGGTCAACTTCTTCAGCGCGGCGTCGTCGGTGCTCAGCACCGGCGGGTACATTGCGCTGGCGGCGCTTGTGGCGACGTCGCTGCAGGTGCTGGGGCTGCCCTGAATACGTGTGTGTGTGTGAGGTATCAATCAATGGATTTTTCTTTCTTTTTAGTATACGGTAAAAATAAAAATGGAGCATGTCCCCGATGTTAGTTAGGTCCACAGGCGGATGGTGCCGTCCGCGCCCGACGACAGCAGCCACGGCTGGATGGGGTGGAACACGCAGTCGAGCACGCCGAGCGAGTTGCGGATCTCGTGGCCGCGCAGGATCTTGAGCGGCACGATGAGCGGGTTCTGGTTGAGGTCCTGGTAGACCATGCCGTGGTAGACCTGGATGGAGCCGTCGTCGGACGCGGTGGCGAACAGCGGGAACTTGCGGCTGAAGCACACCTGGCGGATGGCCTGGCGGTGGTAGCGGATCGAGCGGTACGGCTTGACCGACAGGTCGAGGTCGAACCACGACAGCTTCTTGTCGTACGAGCCGACGACGACGTTGTCGCCCTGCGGGTGCACGTCGACGCTCGAGATCCACTTGACGCCCGGCTGCAGCGTCTTGACCAGCGCCTGCTGCATCAGGTTGTAGATGCGCACGTAGCGCTGCGTGGCCACCAGGAACCACGGCCGCGTCGGGTGGAACCGGATGCTCTGCACGGCGCCCTTCAGCGACCGGAACGGCCGCTGCGACTTGTGCTTGCTCAGCTGGTGCATCAGCACGGCGCCGCCGCCCTCCTCGGCCGTCAGCGTCGCCAGGTAGTCGCCGCGCCGATGCCACGCCAGCGCCTTGACCGTCCGGTGCATCGCGATGCTCACGTGCACGCCCGCAGTCTGCTCGGCCGTCGGCGGCACGTCCCAGCTCACCGGCAGCGAGTCGTCAGCCGCCGCCGCGTCTTCGGCCGCCGCCGACGCGAAGCCGGCGCGCACCAGGTCCTCGGACACCGTGCGCCGCTGGCCGTCGCACAGCTCGGGCGGCACCACGACGACGACGCGGCTGCCGACAGCCGCAGCGAACACGCACACGTCAGCGTTGGGGCACCAGGCGACCGCGTGCACGGTGCCGCCGAGCGTCCAGACGCGTGCGCACCGGCCGGTGACCACCTCCCACAGGCGCACGGACCCGTCGTCGGACCCTGACAGCAGCCACAGGCCCGTGGGGTCGACGGAGATCGAGCGCACGCGGCCCGAGTGGCCCACGTAGGCCAGGGCCTCAGCCGCCGGGAACGGCCTCAGGTCGCGCGGGTCGGGCAGCCGTGGCATCAGCTCGTCGGCGTTCA
Organism: Coemansia erecta; assembly: GCA_027574685.1. Classification (NCBI taxonomy): domain Eukaryota; kingdom Fungi; phylum Kickxellomycota; class Kickxellomycetes; order Kickxellales; family Kickxellaceae; genus Coemansia; species Coemansia erecta. Next base: position 18,771 of record JANBOJ010000037.1, on the reverse strand, counting down.
GCGCGCTCTTCTTGCGCAGCATGCGCGGCGCCAGGTACAGGTCCAGGCAGCGGCCGAAGCGCTCGTCGACGAAGCGCTCGTACCCGGGCACATTGCGCAACGCGCCAAAGTCCTGCGGCAGGAACGCGCGCCGGCGGTCCTCGGCGTCCGTGGCCTCCCATTCGGCCCGCTGCTCGGCCGTCGGCAGGTACTCCTCGGGCGGGTGGTAGCTCTCCTCGTGCGTCGGCAGCGCCAGCCTCGGCGCCACCATGCGCGGCCGGCCGCGGCGCTCGCCCGGCTCGGCCTCGGCGTGCTCCCACACGTCGTACAGCCTCGGCTGCTGCTGCTGGTCACGTGCAGGCGGCGCAGTGATGGCGCCGCTGCGGATGGCGCGCACAATCTGCATGACGCGCTTGTGCTCCCACTTGCTGGGCACGAAGCCGCGCTTGGTCAGCGGCGCGCCCGTGACCGGCGTCTTCATGGTCTGCGACGTGAACCACTCGACCGTGGGCGCGTAGGCGTCGTACGCGGCATCGGGGATGTCGCCGCCCTGGATACGCCGGATGATGTCGATTTCCTCCGCGCTGACCGTCACGTCCCTCTGATTGGCCTCGTCGCGCGCCGTGCGGAACACGTCGGGGTTGTCCATGTTCTCCAGGAACTTGTCCAGCTCGTCGCCCGTCGCCGGCCGCATCACCCGCTGCCCGTCCACCGTGTAGCCGATGTGCGGGTAGTCTTCGTACCAGGCGATGGGCACGTTGCCGATGGTGTTGGGCGTGTCTTCGGTCGACGAGTCGGACGCGTAGCCGGCGTCGATTTGCGGCAGAGTTTGTCGGTACGCCTTCCAGGATGCCAGGTCGGCGCCGAAGTCGCGGATTGTCAGCTTGCGCATGTCGTCGTCGTTGATCTGAGACGTGTCAGACGCTGCGCCGTCGCTGTCGCTGTCGACCGCCGTGGCCTGCCCGTCCGTCGACCGGCTGCCCGTGCGCCGCAGCAGGCCGCCGTCGCCCTCGCCGTCGCTGTCCGACCCCTCGGCGTCCTCGCTGTCCGCCTCCTCGCCCTCCGAGCTGGCGCCGTCGATGTCGCTGCTGTGGATGTCGCTCTCCTCGCCATCGCTCCCTTCCTCTCCCTCCTCCTCGTCATCCTCGCCAGAGCTGCTGCCGCCAACCTCAAACCCCTGGTCCGCCGCCATCGCCTTCAGCACGTCCTCAAAGTTCTGCTCGGATCCCTCGATCAGATCCGAGTCGGAGTCTGCGTCGCTCGCGTACTCGGACTCCGAGGACACGTCGATGCTGCCCATGGCCGTCGGGAACTCGTCGCCTGTGCTGCTGCTCTTGGCCGCCGCCGTCTTGGCTTCGGCGTCCCGGTGAGCCGCGCTGCGCTTCTTGTTGCCCTTGCCTGCCGCCATCGGATAAATACAATAGTGTCTATTGGCTCGGGGTATTATATATATATGTGTGTAAAACTGAATGGAAAAATTTTGCAAAGAGAAACGCCTCTGTCCTGCGTATTCAAGCAAGCAGCAAGCAAACGAGCAAGCAAGCAAAGCTAGAGCTGGAAAAAAAAAGTTGCGCAGAATCAGCAGAAAAAAATAGACTGATCTGATCACGCTTGATCAGAGTCTCTCATACCGACAGAAAGCAGCTCTTCTATACATGATACATAATGTTCAGAATGACTTTATTCCAAAGAAACAGGTAACCCAGTAAAAACACGCTTAGGCCGTCTCACCCTCCTTCTTGAAGATGTAGGTGAGGTGGCACTTGCCGCAGTACTGGCGGTCCTTGTGCCAGGCCATGAACACGCCGGCTCCGCACGACTCGCTGGGGCACTCGCGACGCAGACGCGTGACCTGACCGTTCTCATCGACCTTGTAGTACTTGAGAATAGCCAGCTTCACGTTCTTGTGCTTGTGCGGCGTCTTCTTGGGCGTGGTGTACACCTTCTTCTTGCGCTTCTTGCCACCACCGCGCAGGCGGAGGACAAGGTGCAGGGTCGACTCCTTCTGGATGTTGTAGTCCGAGAGTGAGCGGCCATCCTCCAGCTGCTTGCCGGCGAAGATAAGGCGCTGCTGATCCGGGGGGATGCCCTCCTTGTCCTGGATCTTCTGCTTGACGTTGTCGATGCTATCGCTCGACTCCACCTCGAGGGTGATGGTCTTGCCCGTCAGGGTCTTGACAAAAATCTGCATGTTTCGAAGTATCCTACAATTCGATTCCGAGTGAATTCAAACGCAGGCGCAAGAAACACACACCGGGTCAAACAGAAAGAAGGGGGGAAGGGGGGTATACTTAGGGCTTCTTTAGTAACAAGTATTGCACAAAATAAATGCTTCGTCTCGCGTTTTTTGAGAATAAGTAGACAGAATAATACTATTTTTTAATACATACGCGATCCGCAAAAATTTTGCACAAAAGAGAAAGATCCAGCAGGCTGCTTGCCGAGCAGAAGCTGCTTTTAACCCACTCCCGCCTTCGCCGCCTTGAAAAAAAATATTTTCCCTTCCCCCACAAGAAAAAAGGACCCGAAAACAAGTCTGTGCCAGACCCTAAACTTTACACGTGATTGATCGTAATTTGATTCTGGGCTTGAATGCTAAGCAAGCATGCCTGTAATTCAATCGATCAGGTCGGCTAATCCCTCAGAACACTTCGACGTTGTTTTCTATTTCTCTTGTAGGCTGCCGCTGAGGCCCGCCTTGTGTAGATTTTCAAACATATATAATGAAACAGCGCGAAAATGTTTATTTGATAGGAATGAAATTATACTATTGTCTAAACACACGCAACTATAGTACATGATGGATATAGTCATCGCGCATTCTGCTAGCCATGCTGGTACACCCCTCCATCAGAGGCCGAGATCTAACAACGTAAAGAGCATGTTTATAGTAAACTCAAATTAAACGTATTAGCTATTTGAGGAATCAACTCATATTCTTGGAATTCTTTTAAAAGTTTGCCATGCAGGCAGACTCAATGATTAGCATTTCAAAATGGGGATAGTCTTCCTTATATCTCTGAGCATATTGCACTAGTGGTTTGATAAATTGTTCGAATACTGCAAGATTTTTTAGTCCTCCAAAAAGACACATCAGTGTTTGGAACAGTATGACTGCATGGTCAAATGTGTCATCAATATTATCCACATCACATATTTCAATATACTGTAGTTTATCATTTGGTCTCATTAGTCTAAATGATGCATCACCAGTGTTGTTGCTTGCTAGAGAGTATAATGCGCTGGAATACAAGCTATCCGAATTAGCATTAAATGTAATTCTATCTATGCTTAGACTATTTAGATTTGTGTTGTAATACAGAATTGATGTCATAGTTCTTACATCACACTTTGTTAAATGTAGGTGTGTGAGGTTTTTCCACTTAATCCTTTCCCAGTCAAGTTTAAAGCTGCAGCTGTGCACTGTCAGGCTCCCACTATTACAGCTGCTATTTGGACCAAATATCCAATTTGTATGCTTATAAAAATTATTTTCTACTTCAGATTCAATGCTGCTAAAAATCAGTGTTGATGATCTAACAACTTCTAGCCCACTGTTTGCCAGAATATTTAAACTATTGAACGAATTAAACAGGTTCAGGCTGTCCAACACTTTTGGAAATACATATCTCGATCTTAATAAAGGTTCTCCGACAGGGTTTGTGATAATTACTAATTTGAGCTTTGGGAAATGAACTTCAAACTGTTCAATCTCTGCCGTCAATTTGCCATTGTCATCCTCATCAAATAGAAACATGTCAAGGTCAACTGGGTCAACTATATAATCTAGAGACAGTGTGTGCAGTAAACTGAATTCGATATTTTTAGAGTTGTCAACATTTTGACAAAAATATTTCCATGAAAACCTCAATGGAACATATGATAGATGCAATGCTTCAAGCTTTGCACAGTCGAGTAATGGTAGCAAGTGCTCAATTGTAGGATTCAATTGAACATCAAATGTGGTGATATTCTCAAACCGCTGGTCATGTGTAAATGATGAAACATGTATGCCACCAAGCGAAACAAGTTGGTGACTATAGGCATTAAAAAACGTTGAGTTTGCTGATCTGCTAACACTCGAGCCATCTTTATACCCTAGGTAAAGATGTGTAATTCTAGGCATAAATTGTACCACCTTCTGAGAAAACTCTGCAAAATGGCAATCCACTTCATCTAACGAATCCTCCACTGTAAATTGATCTGGAATAACTGGCTTGTAGTTTATAATAAAATTAAATCCTGTTATACAGCACCAGTTTAGATCAACAAAACTAAATATATTTTCATACTCTTTAAGAAACCGGGCAAGACATTTTAAACTGCCTAAACGAATCATAACTTTTTGTGCGTGACTGAGGTAGTGATTATCTAAAGCCAAATGTATATTAGTATTGGCTACCTTACCAGGCGTGTCATTTAGGTCAGCATAGAATATGTATCTATATACTCTGTGCAAACCATGTGTCCGCCATGTATGACAGACAGCTAAGGGGGCTAGTCTAGATTTCCACTTGATGTACTCCGTTGATTCAGGAATATAGCTGGCATATTGCATAATACGCTCAATAACAATAAGTGGTAAGTGGGCAACAACACTGTTATACATTTTATAGAATAAAATATAATTTTAAATAATAATTGTACCAGAATAATAAATATACACGAACTACAAAACTACGAATTAAAAAATGGGTGCAATTTCATTTTGGAAAAAAAAGAAAACAGCTATGAAAGGGAGGTGCGATTTCTTTGTCCAACTAATGCGATTCCATTGTAAAAAAAGACATAAAACAGCTCCTATTTATTGAGATAAAGGCTTTGAACCGGCTTTTTTTTTCCAAATGAAGTGCAATTAACGAATCTATAGCTCTGGTGTAGCCTGTCTAAGCAAATACTGATTTGTCCTGATTTTACATATGGTGTATTATACGAATGCCTGGATTCTAAGAAGCTTACACTTATGGACATCACAACTCCTTTCTCAAGATAATTGCATTACTAGCGGCTTAAACTAAACTTTATTTAAATGTTGCCTTTAATGCTGATACTACTTTACCTAGATGTTCTATTCCAACGCGTAAGAGCTGGTTTGACAGAGTTGCTTTGGTTGTCATGCCATTGACTATAATTGGCATATCACACAACTGTTGATGCAACCGAGCAAGCTCGTCATTCGAATCGCTCATCTCTTGGCCCAGAAGACTCATCGCCACTCACCCAAATAGCATCCAAAGTATCGTAACGGAGCCGTCTTTAGAACGTATCTTTGAATTAAATTGAATCGAAACTTGCTTATGCGCCGGCCTCAAAGGGCATGAACGGGTTCGGCAGCTGGTCTGGATCAGCCTTAACGTGTGCGTAGATGTCGCCCATCGACTTGAGCGCAACCGCTCGCCGCTTGATCACCTTCTTGTCAACCTGCTTGTCGTGGAGCACCTGGTTGCATGTCTCGCGCAGGATGTTCTCAATCTCCAGCCGCCCGCTCTTCCACAGCGCCTCAAGCGCCTTCTTGGCCGCTGTCTCCTCGAGCCGCTGCTTCTCCTCCGCCGAAATGTTGTTCTCCTCGGCCTTGGCAAGCTCGGCATACGTACGCTCGAGATCGAGCGCCGCCTTGATCGTCGAGTACGCGCCGCTCATGATCTGCCCAGTCTCCTTGAACGAATGGTAGACCCCGCGGAACCCGCCCAGGAACTCCTGCTTCTCCATGTACTTCTTGGCCTGGAACCGGTAGACGTTACCGATCGTGTGCAGCAGCTCGACACCAAGGGATTCGACCTTGAGGTCCTCAGCCTCGGCCTTGATCTGCGCCTCCCACGCAGCCATCGCTGCAGCCGGCTCGGCTTCCGTGTTCTCGACGTAGATTGCCAGCTTCTGCTTCAGGTTCTCGCTCAGCTCCTTGACCCGTGCCATATTGCGCTCCTCCGTCTCCAGGCGCTTCTTCGTCAGCTCCTCCTTCTTGCGTCGCTTCTCGATCTTGCGCGCGTCCTTTTCATCCTCGGATGGCGTCGCCGGAGGAGTTCCCTCGATAGCCTTTGCGTCCTTGGCGCCATTCTCCTCCTCCTCCATCGCCTCCTCGGCAACACGTGTGAGCTCCGAGATGATGTTCAGCTCGCCAATCATGCTCACAAAGCGCTCACCGCCAAAAAGCATGTTGAAGAACGCAGTCGGGTCAACCATGTTTGCGTCGTCTCTGTTCTTCTCTGCACCCAGCTCATTGTACTGGCTGCGCATCTTGGGATCCGAAAGCACCTGGTACGCCTCGGAGATCTGCTTAAACTTCTCCTCAGCCTCGGCCGACGGGTTCTTGTCCGGGTGGTACTTGAGCGCCAATACGTAGTACTTCTTTTTGATCTCCGAGGGCGAGGCTGTCGGTGAGACCTCAAGCCAGTCGTAGTACTCCGTCTCGAGAGGCTCCTCGTCCGTGCCCTTTGTCCGTCCATCCTTGCGCTTGGGCCGGGGTGGCGGAGACGTCGCCGACTGCTTGGCCCCGTCGGCATCCGATGCACCCGGCGTGGCGGCACTGCGTGCAGTCGTGTCCGACGACGCAGGCTTCCAGAACGGCACCTCGCTGACATCCATCGGGAAGGGCTTTTTGCACGAGAAGCATGCCACCTTGCATGCAGACGGCTCGCTACTCTTGGGCAGGTCGAACTCCACAAACGTGCTGCACTCGGGGCACTGTACTGTTACGCAGCTGGGTGGGCGAGATGTCTTTGACATTGCAAGCTAGATTATAAAAAAAGAAAATATGTATATTAAAAGGAAATTATAAGAGGAGAGAAAAAAAGAGAAAGAGAGCCGCCGTGGGTGGCGCGCCAAGACAAAGGGGTAAATCAGGGCGGACGGGAAAGCTCCGTCAGTGTGAGTGATTGTGTTGGTTCTCTGCGACTTCATCACACTCACATCCGCTTTGACGCATGTACTTCATGCTTGAGAACTTTTTGGGGGCACAGAACACTTTGATGCTTCGGTGGAAGCGCCTGACGTAATTGTTCTGCACTGACTTTGCTTGCGAGTCGCGGCTCACTTTTAACATACGGCTCGGCTCAAGCATTGCTTACGCGTGCCTTGGTCAACCAAGGCGACGTAAGCACACACACACACATGCCTTCTGTGCCTTTTTTTGCGACACTCGTCTCTTCTTCCTGTATCACACCATCAACTACAGATTCAAACAACCCCGCAAATATCGAAATGAGCTACGATCGTGCATTGACAATCTTCTCGCCCGACGGCCACCTGTTCCAGGTCGAGTACGCGCAGGAGGCGGTCCGCAAGGGAACATGCGCGGTAAGTCTGACACCCATGCAAATAGTCGTTCGGTAACCAGCCATAGCTAGAGATATTTCAATGCTAAAAGCACGGCTGCCAATATAGGTCGGTATCTGCGGAAAGGACTCGGTCATCCTGGGCGTCGAGAAGAAGGCCGCGCTGAAGCTACAGGACTCGCGCACGATGCGCAAGATCCATCGTCTGGACGAGCACATATTCATTGCGTCGGCCGGACTTGTCGCCGATGCGCGCGTCCTTGTTGACATGGCGCGCGTCGAATGTCAGAACCACAGGCTGACTGTCGAGGATGCGCCTACGGTCGAGTTTATCACACACTACATTGCCTCCATCCAGCAGCGGTACACACAGAGCGGAGGAAGACGGCCGTTTGGCATATCGACGCTGATTGTCGGCTTCGATCCGGACAACACGCCCAAGCTGTTCCAGACCGACCCTGCAGGCATCTACTACCAGTGGAAGGCCAACTCGATCGGCCGCAACTCGCAGACCGTGCGTGAGTTCCTGGAGAAGCACTATACGGCCGACATCAGCGAGGCCGACGGTGTCAAGCTCGCGGTCAAGTCGCTGCTCGAGGTCGTGCAGACGGGTGCCAAGAACATTGAGATCCTTGTCATCACCCGGGACGGCAGCCGGACGCCCAACGTCGAGGAGATCGAGCAGGTCATCAAGACGATCGAGGCAGAGAAGGCCGAGGAGGCCGAGAGGAAGTCGAGCAAGCGCAAGCCGGCAAGCTCGTAGGCGTGCTCGCTGCATGTCCAATCTTGAGCCTTGTCCCCGGTAGTTTAGTCGGCTCCTCCTTTTTTCTTTCTTGTGCGCGAGTATGTGCACATACACCCTTTCTATATTCTCAAAAGATCCTGGTGTCTTCTCTCCCACAGGCCTTTAAACCTCCATCTTTCACCGAATACTGGCGGAGAAAATTTTTTTTCGCTTTGCGCTTTCATCGTCAAAAGACGGTTTGTTCGCCTTTCTCCTTTTCTCTCTCTCGTTTGCTCACTAATATATTTCTCACTCCTTTTTTATCTATATTCACGGGCAATTCCTTTTGTAACATTGTGCTGCAGGTCTTACTTCTCTGAATCTACTCTACACGCTCATTTAGCTCAGGCAAATTATCACTCGTTTTTTCCTTCTTGTCTCATCTGTCATCTTGTCTCATCACCCGCTATTTCTCTCTACTAGGTTTAGTTGCATCTTGCTGATTTATAACAAATCATGTACGGCAATCCTCTTTCGCTCATCTCGTATAGCAACATTCGCTATGTTGGTATCCTAAAGGATGTGAATGAGATTGAGCAGACAATCTCGCTGGAGAATGTGCGCTCTATGGGTACTGAGGGCCGCCAGGGCGACCCTGCAAAGGAGATTCCGGCCTCGAATGACGTTTACGAGTTTATCCAGTTCCGCGCTTCCGACGTGAAGAACGTGCAGTTTGAAAGCGAGGCTGCGCCGCCACAGGCACAGCCAGCAGTGCCCAACGACCCTGCTATTTTAGAGGTAAGTCTACCTGTCATAATACCTGGTGTGCACTCTGGCCCCCGGGCTGTGTGTGTAGAGGTTGTATATGTGTGAGTGAGTGCGTTTGTGTGTGTTAATGATGAATGAATTGAGAAGTTTTTCCGACTTCGTAGCTTAACAGATTCTATATTTGACTCTGTATGTGGACAGAAATTCTGCCTTCCTTCTGATCCCACACCTACACCTACACTCACTCTCGCACAAATACCTCTTCTGATACATACGTATGTGTGAACATGTTACTAAACATGCTTTTGTACATGTATAGGCACGGGCCAAGACAACTTCAGGACAAGCATACCCACAGCAGCAGCAGCCTGTGGCTCAAGCAGCACCGGCTGCCTATGCAGAGAGGAAAACTCAGCCTAGTTACCAGGCTCAAGGCGCCCCCGCTTCTGCAGCGCAGCAGGACGCTGCCGAAGAAGCAATCACCGATACAGAGTCGGTTACCGATACCAACGAGCGTCAGCAGGTAAGTCTAGATGCTTTATTACATCTCAAAACCATATCGGTTCATTGCTCTGCTCCTGCGTATACATGTAATGATGAATGAATTGAGAAGTTTTTCCGACTTCGTATCTTAACAAGGGCAAGACTTGCCTTTGGATGTGGACAGAAATTCTGCCTTCCTACTGATCCCATGTATATATGCCAGCAGAGCCCTGTGTGGGCTGGTGCGTTCTCTGGGTATCCCTTTAAACACGATTTTGCTAATTATGCTTTATCCTTTTTTCTTCTGTAACCTTGCTAGGGTGGCTACCAGCGTCGCCAGGGTGGCTATAACAACAACGGTAACAACACCTATAACAACCGCGGCGGCTACAACAACCGCGGCGGGCGTGGTGGCTACAACCACAACCACAGCAACCGTGGCGGCTACAACAACCGTGGTGGCCGTGGCGGTTACAACGCCCGCGGTAACCGACGTGTCGAGATTCCCGAGTCCGACTTTGACTTTGAGTCGTCAAACTCGAAACTGAACAAGGACGATCTGGCCAAGGAGTTTGCCAAGCTCAACGTGCATGTTGCCGACGGCACAGCAGATGCCACAGCCTCAGGCAGCAACACAACAGCAGCGGATACACAGGAAACAGGACAGTCCGAATCAGTCACACCGTCCTATGTACCCAAGAAGTCGTTCTTTGACGACATCTCGTGCGAGGCCAAGGAGCGGTTGCAGATGCAGCAGCAGGGGCTGAGCTACGAGGAACGCCGTGGCCGTATCCAGGCCGAGCGGAGTCAGAACTTTGAGACATTTGGCCAGGCGTCGTCGGACCAGAACCGCCTGCGCTACTCGCGCTACAACTCTAACGGCGGCCGCGGAGGCGGAGCCAACGGGAACCCCAACTGGCGTGGCGGACGCGGTGGCGGCGGCCGTGGCGGGTACTATCGCGGCGGAGGAAACAATAGCGGCGGCTACCGCGGCGGCTACAACGCCGGTGGATACCGGAACCAGTACAACAATGCCGGCAACAGCGACAGCTTCCAGCAGAACACCGAATCAGCGGCCTGAAGCCGGTGGGAGCATGTATTGACCTGTTGTTTGATAAATTTTCGAATCTTCTGAACGTGTGGCCTGTTTGGCCAATTGCTGCTCGCCATCACATTACGCCTGCATCGTTGCCGGATATGCTCAGCAGCGTTGGGCCGATCTGCTTGCTGCCAGCGTTACAGCCTCAGAGCAGTAGCGGCAGGAATGTGTGGATACCTCAGTGTGTGGGGAAAGCGTTCGTCACAGTTCATACTACAATAGCGGCTGTTGCAGTCTTTCCTTCTCGGGTATTCGGCCCTTTGTTCCTTTTCGTTGTTATAGACTTTTTGTATTTGAGAAAGCCTCTTCTGTTGCTTGCTGTTTTGAGCTGTGTCGCGAGCGTAAATTCACCCTTCTCAGAACTCGCACGTTTCACTCTCCGAAACAGATTCGCACCACCTTTTCCCATTTCACTTTGACGACCACTTCAAACGCTCCAGCCATGAGTAGCTACGGGCCGGCGGCGCCGGTCATATTCTACGACCAGAGCAGCAGCGGCAGTGGTGGCAACGGCCACGAAAAGTTTGACGACCTGCATCTGCCGCAAAAGCCAGTCGGGTTCAGCGCATACCCGCTGGCCGACAGACTGGACGACGACACCATAGACTACCCCAGCACGCGGTCGCAGCGCGCACGCTCGCGCGGGATAAGCGAGCAGACGATGATTATCGTGCTGACGCTGATTGCAGCGTTTACCAAGCTGTATCGAATCGGACGGCGGGACAACGTGAGCTGGGACGAGGCGCACTTTGGCAAGTTCGGCGCATACTACCTGAACCGCACGTTCTACCACGACGTGCACCCGCCGCTGGCAAAGATGCTGGTCGGGTTTTCCGAGCTGCTCGCAGGACACAACGGCACGTTTGAGTTCAAGGGCGGACACAACTACCCGGCGTACGTCAACTACCGCTTTATGCGCGTGTTCAACGCGCTGTTTGGCATTGCGCTCACGCCGATGGCCTACATTACGTTCCGCCAGCTGCGCCTGCCCATGAGATTTGCCGCGATGGCCGCGCTGTTCGTGACCTTTGACAATGCAATCTGCGTCATGAGCCGGTTCATTCTTCTTGACGCCCCGCTGCTTGGATTTACGGCCCTGGCGCTCACGATGCTTGCGTGCTTCTACAGGCAGAGGTCACAGCCATTTAGCCCGCTATGGTGGAGGTATCTTCTGCTTACGGGCGTTGCCCTGGGGCTGGTGTCGAGCTCAAAGTGGGTTGGGCTATTTGCCGTTGCGCTTGTCGGGCTCTACACCATTGCCGAGCTGTACGAGATGTTCTGCAATGTGCACATGCCCGTCAATACGTATGTGAGGCACTGGACGGCGCGGATACTGGCGCTGATTGTCATCCCGCTGTTTGTCTACATGCTCACCTTCAAGATGCACTTCTCGGTGCTCAACCGCTACCACGGGTCGGCAAACTTTATGCCGATGGGCTTCCAGGTGCGTCTGCGAGGCAACCCGCTTGGCAAGCAGCCCTATGACATCCACACCGGATCGTATGTGCGCCTGCACTCGCACGACTCGGGAACCGGCTACCTGCATTCGCACGAGCACAAGTATCCAGTCGGATCGCAGAGGCAGCAGATCACCGGGTATGGATACGCCGACCCGAACAACTTTTGGGCTATCGACCGCCGGATGGTTGCCGGCTCGTTCAACACGGCAGAAGACGTGGACATGGCCGCTGCGCCCATCGAGGGCGCGATCCAGGACGGCGACCTGGTGTCGATGCGGCACAACAGCACGAGCACCTACCTGTACTCCGAGAGCAGATTCGCGGCTCCGATGAGCAGCAAGTACCACGAGGTGAGCGCAGTGTCTGTGAACAGCACGGAAGCGAAGCACCCGAACATCATGTGGGTCGTCGAGGTTGTCAAGCCCGAGAAGCGCATGAAGGATGGGCGCATCCATCCGCTCGGCACGCCCATCCGCCTGCGCAACGCCGTCTCCGGCTGCGTACTCCTGTCGACCGGCGAGCGCCTGGACAAGGACTGGGGCTGGGGCCAGTCAGAGATTGCGTGTGAGAAGGGCGGCAAGATGGACGAGGAGCACCTGTGGACGATCGAGCGGCACGTGAACAAGAACATGAAGTCGACCAACCTCGGCCAGCACATGTCGTCGTCGTTCCTGCGCGACTTTGCCGTGCTGAACCGGCAGATGTGGCTGACGAACAACGCGCTGATTCCCGACCACGACAAGCACAACGTGCTTGAGAGCGACCCTCTGACTTGGCCGTTTATGGTGTATCCCATGCGGATGGTCGGCTGGGACGACCGCAGCATCAAGTACCTCGAGGTCGGCAACCCGCTGCTCTGGTGGGGATCGGCCATCGCCTGCCTTGTTTTCCCTCTGCAGGTCCTCTACTGGCTCGCTTGCTGGAAGCGCGGCACCCTGGGCAGCCGGTGGCGGGGCGGCGAGCTGCGAGAGTACCTCGAGGGCGCGCTGATGCTGTGGGGCGGATGGGCGCTGCACTATCTGCCGTTCTTCCTGATGGGCCGCGTCACGTATCTGCACCACTACCTGCCGGCGCTGTACTTTGGCATCCTGTTCCTGGCATACCAGCTGTACTTTGTGTCCACCTGGTACCTGGGCGAGCGCTCGATACGCAAGGTTTTGTACGGCTCAATCATGCTTGTTGCGTTTGTTTTCTGGTGGTTCTCGCCGCTGACTTACGGCTGGGACAAGCCGATCAAGCAGCTCAAGGGAATGCAGTGGGCGTCGTCGTGGCCAGTATACGAGGACCGCTTCGAGCTGTAATACGGCGTTATGTTTTTAGAGTTTATTTACTTGAATGTTTAAAAAAAGATTTCAATTGATGTAGCGAAAAAATACTCATGCTTGTTAGAAACCACTAGCCGCAATTTATGTATCCTTAAACGCAGCAGGCGTTCATTCTGTACAAGTAATATCGACTGCGAGACGGCATATGCAAATGCCAGATTTTGAAATCTTATTAAGAAATGCTATATGAACCAGCTCGGCTTGGAATTACACATTTGACGCTGTACATGTTAGATTTTTAGTGCTTACATCCTCGCTAACTCTCCAGGTGTTACGCCGAGGGTCAGGGGACATTGCAATGCGACATACCCTTGAACACTAGCCAATTTGGAACTGATACACATCTATTAATCAGAGGAACGTCTCGACAGCGAGTTTAGAACTTTATAGTATAAAAGAGCAAGCAGTTGCAACTAAACGGCTGCTTATTTCTTTGGAAACATAAACTTTTAAAAACTAAAAAATAGTAACATACCGTCAGAATCACTGGCATTGCCAAGGTCATATACAGTGCTGTCTGAATCACCATCGTAGGTTGTGGCAACGACATCAGTGGGGATGACAGTCTCGGTGCTGCTGTAACTAGCACAAGATGCATCGTCGGAATCAGACTCGTCGTCATTAGCGACAGAGTACTCGGTGGTGTTGTTACCAACACAGGAAGTATTGTCAAAATTATCATCGCTATTGTCAATATTGCCAATATTGACATTGTTGCTGGTATCAGTGCCGTCACCACTAGCACTGGTAACAGCAGATTGTCTGCTGCTACCATTATCAGCTTCATCCTCACTATCAATATCGCTATGTGAGTAATACTGTTCGGGGATATGAGGGCGAGTAGGCAAACGTAGTATTGATGTAGCGGGACGGGGGAAACAACTTCTCCTATTAAGACGACGAAGCTGTGTATTGTTTCGACTTTGAACCCCTCTGAAAACATTTTAATGACTCCATACACCAGCTGTTCGTCGAGTGGCCCTACGATGAGATTGCGCGCTCTGGCGACGATGTGTTGGTGGACTTAGGCAAAGTCCTTCTATGTACTATTTGTGTGATAAAGGGAGAAAAGTTGTTGTAAGAGAGAAAAGCAATATTCCCTGCTCGTCATTCCATCGCTTTCCTAGGTTTGTCGCTTGACCAATCCAATTTTTCATGGGCTGCGGGACTTGCTCTGACTTCTTTTTCTGTTAACAAAGTCACTGTCTTATTCTTGTCACTATGTACACAAAATTTCGGAAACTCCAGCCTCTCGCCAAGCATTTTATTCATGCGGCATTTGCAACAGAGATAGCGGGGTCAAAAAAACTAGGCAACCCGGGAAGCGTTGCTGAAACTTGGAAAAGGATAGCAAGCAAATGTGGATTATTGATTTTACTTCAACGGGACAAAACTAAGATCTGAAATTTTTACGTACAGTTGTTGTTTCTCGTAAATAAGCACATACCTGTTCCGATTTTTTTTTAGTTTTCAATAAAGTTATATTTCCAATATAAACAAGCAGCCGCAACTAGACAGCTGCTTTCTCTTTTAAACTATAGACTTTTAGACCCGTTTTCAAGAAGTTACTCTGATTAATAGATGTATCAGCTCCAAGTTAACCAGTGTTAAAGGACATGTCGCATTGCAACATCCCCTGACCCTCGGCATGACATACTGCTGGTACGCATGCTGTATATTCTCTTTTCTAAAATACATATACAAACTCAATGCAGACAATAATACATTCTTGTTGCTAGAGTGCATCTCTGCGATGTGTAAATTGAAAAAGCACAACTGGTCAACGCAAAATACGCAATTAAGACACAGGCAAAATTATGTATCGTCGTTGTAGTTTCAGCCTAAAAAGCAAAAGAGCCCTGAGGCGCTTCTTGGAGGGTATCTAAAAAATAGGAGCCTCAAATACTGACAACAGCACATAGACGTGATAATATCGAAAGTCTTTTTTTTCTTGGGAGATGACAACTGGTTCGCTGCAACAAGTTATGCCTGCCATCTTCTGTATATGTCATACATCCAGCGCTGTCGCTCCTCCGCTGATTCCTTCAGGTGCTGACATTCCTCGGTAATGTGACATGCGGCTTTCGCTTGTCCACATTCTATATGATCAAACATACACATCTCTCCAATTACCAGTATCTGAGTTCCGACATTGCTTTACGTGCTATATATGCAGCTGCACGCATCACGGTCGTCCAAGCATGGCGGTACTTGAGCCGCTGTGTCTCGAAAACTCGGCATCGTATGCCATTTGTCTCGACACGCCTATTCGCAAACGAAATCTCTTTATGCCGGCTATATTGTTTTGCTAAATCAATAAAATATTGTCAATTCCACGCTGGCCATGTTTTGCATCAATGAAAACCTTTGTAGACATACGCGTAAAGCATGACCCGGGATGCGAAATACGAGACAGCAAAATGGGCTGCACGCGATGGAGAATCGAGGAAATAGTACGCAAGGCGGGGCAGCGGAAAAAGACAACGAGTGGGGAATAGGTGGCACAGCGCTGTTTACCAATCCCAATGTCTAGGAAAAGGCGGCAGCCGCAGGCCCTCCAAGAACCTGAAGACAGATGCTGCGCTCCGCCCACTTTTTCTCTTCACTTCCTTCATCCACTATCTTTTCTATTTCAATTAAACACGAAAACCACAAAGTACACAGAATTATACGATACGACGGATAGTGAAGGCGCTTAGCATAGAAACAACAGCGCTACAGTAAGTAATCACGTCATCCACCACACAGCTTGAGATGATTAATGCCTGGTGTCTGCACATCTCGTTCATTGCAGGAAAACCTTCCTATTTCAGAGTGCGTGCTTCATCGGAACTCTCTCTGTTGATGGAAATAACCACATTGCTTGGACGTTGATGACCTTGTTGATTAGAGCTGCTGGGGTAGTAGACATCTAGATAGGGGATCGAGTACTTGCCTTGGCATGGTTGATTACTTGGTAGTTCTATCGGAGTATACATTCAACCGTCGTTAGAAGGCAGCATATGAGCGACTGTATGCTTCTGGCTTAACGATGCGGTGACACTTAGGTGGAGCATAAACCTCTCTCTTATTCAGCTGTCTATCCTAGATTGCAGGCATATCTTGGGTCTTCGACCGCAACGTTTCTGACTACAGCTTTTGACCTTGGTTTAGTCCAGATCCACGAATTTTTGCCTGCAATTGCATGCGAGGGTAGCACTCAGGTAAAAGGGAACCTCTGCACCGGCGAGGTTACTGGATATCACATTTCTAGTATGTTCACGTCCCGAGACCAGTCCGGGATGCAGACTAATCTTGCTGAGGCAAGATTGCTGGACTCACCCTGCTCAGACTATCCTTTCATAGCACCGCAAACGAAAGACAAGTAGATGAATTCAAGACAGGACATGCACGCTATTATAGCTAGGAAAACTCGCTAACGGCTACGCGTTGCAAGAATATGATCAAGCAATGTTATATATATATGTGTTTGCTGTATGCTCGTAGCACGGCATTTATTATTTTACTAATGTTTTTTCTACTAACGCATCTTTATTCTCTCTGCAGTTCCAAGACTATTCTACCTTTGAGTTACTGGGTAGCGTTTCGTGTTTTACAGTCTAATATTTATTAAAGAAAATGAGTAGTGAACACGAACAGAACCCAACCAATGGTTTCATCCAAAACTGACGAAAGCATCCTAGTGAATAAGCGTATATGCGCTCCAGCTAAATAATTATCAATCACTATATGCGTCTTCGCTAGAATCAGCCAGCTACGGACAAAGTGACTACCGTTTGTTCCGTTAATAAGAGTGTAATGCAAAATGCCTCATTTGTGCAGAGTAAAGTTTTGTTTTCAGCTGTGGACCTGTCAATGGTGCTGCTAATCTGCCATTGACAGTTGATGAAATATGCAAAGCGATAGTCGCGGCACGCACCCTGTATTTTTTGGCGCAATATCTGGCGCATTTATATAACAACATGTAGTCTTCAGACAAGAGTAACGAGGAAGTAGCGACAATGCAGGTGGCAACGGCCAAGGAGGACCGACGGGCGACCATTGAGTCACAGCAGGCACTTAGGTGGCTGGTCAGCAGTATTGATCAGGAGGTTTGTAGCCTTGAGGACGCCGGCGTTCATCTGGATCACGGTGGCCTTGTGCAAGTGCAAACCAACCGGCACACAATGTGTGCGACTTGCGGCTGCCGCCACAGGCTGTACCAGAAGTTTGAAAAAATAGTTGTGTATTCTCGTGGGCAACTCCAAACAGCCGTTGTCGCTTACAGCGCTTTTATTGGCGGTGGTAAAGCTGATGCACAGCCAGAGCATGTCTGCACGCACCTAGAAAAACACGCCCGAGGCCGTCATGCTGCTAAAAATACAGTACCACGTGCACTCCAAAATCTCAGCGTTTCCCTTGCGCCTGTTCTACGTGTAGCAGCTGATGGAGGGGCTTCAGATGGGCATAAAACAGGAGGCGCAGTGGCATATAATTTTAAAGTATCCGCCGTTTTCTTTCATTGACATTATGACGGAGTATGAGGAGGTCGGGCGGACGCATTCGCTGTTCAACATCAGCTGATGTTGACGCTGTAATTTAGCTGGTATTTTTTCTGTGTCTGGACTGACCACAGCTGGCCTGGCTCTACAGCATTGGTATCGTTACTCCATGCAAGCACCGGTTACGTAAACTTGCCGAATGGTCCCTGTTGGTGTTCGGCAACTGAGTGATCGATACAATCAAACCCAACACCATCGACAGCTTCCAGGATAATTGAGTAATCGATCTTTCACAACGATTACCGGTTTACCTTTGAGCTTTCCCAGTACGACCTATTCCCGGTTCCTATTATCCCTGCTGCCACATCTGTATCCTTATTTTCCTCAAAGTTCTATCCGAGACCTCGTTAACAGCTTTTATGTTATTTTGGAATAGATTTTAGCTAACTGTAATACTAGTGCTTTGAAACTATACTTGATTTTGTCTTATTGAATCTGTCTGGGTTAGGCGGTCTAACCGCGGAATATTATTATCAGCCGTTCCGACTGAGAATTATACATCTGCCAGTATATGACAAAACGCGTTAGTGCCAAGACGCCCGTCGTCTCCTCGTTCTCTCACATTTGCATTTGTTTCAATAGACATAATTGTTGTATTTGCGTTTTCGGCACACCTGCCTTGGGCAGTGTTTTCAAGCACAAATGTGCCAACAGGTAATATGAAAACCACACAAATGTTCGTTTGTATACACATAGAGATGTATATAAAATTATATTAGCGACAAAGCTATTGGTTTATATAGAGGAATACAAGCGCAACATTGCTGAGTCTCTAGTTTTTTGGTTTGTTTCTCATTATTCATTAACTTCCAGGAGTTTTTTTTTGAAGGCAGGGGAAGGTATGACCGACGATTAATGGTCACCGTTAAACCCCTGCCTGGGTAAAACGTATAATGAACAAAAGATAGAAAATCTAGCTTGACCATGATGTTGTCGTCGTCGTCGTAATTGTCGTCGTCGATATCACCATTGCTGCTGCTGCTGTTATTTCATTAATTCATTCATACATCCATTCATCCATTCATTCATACCTGCACGCATCAATGTTACCTTTGAGGACTGCAATGCCCCACAGCAAGTGTGCACCCTTACTGAAGGACCCACAGCCCCCAGTTCTGTTA